>JAXGGA010013253.1:0-35885 GCA_038373865.1 Uloborus plumipes | reverse complement strand
ACCGAGCAGGAGAGACGGTATAAATTTACGTTTTAAGTTGAAAAGATAAGAAAACAACCTCTTTTTGAGCGAAATAGTGAGCAGAACTATTTAAGTTTAATTCATAATGATAATTTTTTTTTTGGGGGTTGATTGGGGGGTGAGTGGGTGCTGGGAGGGGGGGGGGGATTTTTTTTTTTTATCATCAAAAACCCTCCCACTCCGTCACAGAACTGGTCGAGGAGGGTGGAGGGGGGGGGCTCCGACCATCCATTTAGTACAAACCTTGAAATGCTTATTTTTTTTTTTTCTTCTTTTTTTTTTTTTTTGAATACTTTTTAAAAACGTTCGAGGTTTGAAAACATTGCGGGGGGGGGGTGGGGGGGGGGGGGGGGTGGGTTCTGACCCCCTGACCTCCCCCCCGCGTGGCTAGACAGGCCTTGACAGAACATTACTCCCTCTCGTCTGTTCCTAACACTTGCTCTCTTTTTGATACAAATGCTCGCGAATGATCATGCAAGAGATCGCGCATTTTGCAGCAGGATAATGTTTCACCCGCCCATATCTCAGTTGTTCTGCGCAAGGTCAGCCGCGCTATCCTTTTATTCCGTTCCTTTGTCGAAACGGAGCCCAAGCATTCCGTGAAGGTCTTCCTTCCTCCTCATGAATGGAATGAAGTTTTATTATAATATACTACGTGAAGCCCGAAACCATGCTTGGATTTGGAGGTGTGCCTCTCACGTGATAAGGATACCATCCTTCAATATGAAAGAGGCGGCCAACTTGACTGATTTCGATCAACTTTAAGTGTCAGTGGCGAAATTTTCCATGGAGTGGGATGCAGGGGCGTTTCCAGAAGATCGTTTTGGTGGGGGAGAATGATTAGTGTATTACGTGGGGGGGGGGGGGGGTATGTAAAGGGAGTTGACTAATTAAATAAATTACAAAATAAAAAAGAATTTCGACAGCTTGAACTCAAACTATGTTTTTCGCAATGACGAATTGCGATTGGTGTGTGGCAGGGGTGCCTATCCCCCCCCTAAATTTTCACAATCCTCTTGTGTTTTTTTTACATATTATTTATTTATTTTTTTTCAATATTATTTATTTTTTAAGTATTTTTTTTCTTTAAATATTATTTATTTATTTATTTTTAAATATTTTTAAAGCATTTTTATTTATTTTTTATATAGTATTACTTTGTTTAAAGTTCGAATTATGCGCAGAATTTAAATTGCTTTTTTTCAGTTCCCAGACATTCTAAGCACACACACACACACGCACACACAAAATAAATAAAGACATAAAAAAAATAAAAAAATAATTTAAATTTAAAAATAAAGTAATGAATAATTTTTATTTAAAAAATCCGTAAATAGTTTAAATTAAAAAAATTAATTAATGAATAATTTAAATAAATGAATAAATTATTTTTAAAAAATTCCTACCAAAAAGTTTGATGGCGCAACTTGCGCCATAATCCCCCCCCCCCCTGTGAGCACCCCTGGTGTGTGGCATACCTCCGAGAGCATATAACCGAACTTTGCACCCGAGCCTTGAAGCTCTGTTGGTTCACTGGTTGAAGTACTTTTCCATTACAATCGTCCCTGGTTCAAACCCCTGGAGGGCCATACATCCGTACACCACATACTGGTGACCCGGCAACTCTGTAGATGGACACACTACTGCCGGTACCACGCCATGGCAATCCTGCATGGTGAAGGAGCAAAGGCTGTTTAGATGCGAAATGTTGGCAGACTGCCAATTTGAAAGAGGGACTACACGGCGTTCGAGGTCCAAAAAGAAAAACAATTTGCAATTTGTCCTCCCCCTCCCCAAATGGCGGTATAAAGGAGGAAGGGAAGTTTAGCGGCTCTTTCCCGTAAATTTTTCGAAGTTGAAGCCTTAACAACACAATTGTTGTTCATTTATAGTGACGTGAAGGGACGAAATGGGATTCTGGAAATCTTCACGATCACTTTTCGATATCGGAGCTCCGAAACACGATTTTGGAAGATCTTTAATGATGCCTGGGAAAGATCGGAAATTTTTTCGGGAATGAAGTTCTAAAAATGAAAGCAGAGACTATCTTTTATGACTTTTGGTCAAAGCATGAGTTTCAGAATTCTTCGAAACTTGTTTTGAAAGCGTAATTGAAGGACATCTCTGAAGGAGAGGAGAAGGGTAGGGGTTCGGAACTTTAACTCGGAAAGTTTTCAAAATTCCCAGTCTCGAAGTTTAGATGATCGCTTGAGGTTCGGGCCTTTTCCCCAGAAATTGTTAAAAAAACGGAGCTTTAGAGACGCTATTGTTGGTCAACTTTTGTAGCGTTAAAGGAAACGATGTGATTCAGGAAGTCTCGCTCAACTTTTCAATGCTAAGCTTACAAAGACACAATTTCAGGCAATCCTTAATGATGATTCGAGATAGAACTCTCCCTCAGAAAATTTCCGGAATTGATGTTGTAAAAACGTGACTTCTCACATCTTTAATGACGTAAGGCGAAAGCAACAGGCTCAGAACTCTTACGTGCAATATGTGTCAATATTGAAGTTCCAAAAACGCAATTTTCGGCGATTTTTTGTAATGTTAGAGAAAGAGATTATGTGGTTCGCCCTTGGAAAATTTTCGGAACTGAAGACTTTAAAACGCGATTGCATAGGGTGACTTTGGTAACGTTAGGGAAAGAAAGGGTTCAAGGAATCTCTCCAGGCAATTTTTCAAAACTGAAGCTCCAAATGTGCAAAATTTCAGACGATCTTCGCTGATGAGAGGGAGAGAGGACTCTTCCCTAGAAATTTTTGGAATTAAAGTCCCAAAAACGCAATTAGAGGTGGATTTTTCGACCCCCTCCCTGTGGATCTGCCACAGCATCTATGCGTAACAGAAATTCAGCTATAAAACACACAGAATAAATAAATAAATTTCACTTAATTGCAAAAATTTTATTAACAATATTAACATGTATTTACAAATAACTTTATGAATCAAATTTGGGTAGTTTAAACATTCCCGCAGAATACACAAGCTGTCGATCTCTAACTTTCTTCTCTAGAAATTGCTTCATGTCCTGTATGGAACACTCATTTGTGCTGGTACCTTGAACGGCAAACATTCTCAACATGCTGTGAATACGTTCCAAAGGCAAAGAGTCCATGTTTGTTAGCATTCCAACAATGAAAGACCAAAATCTCTGAAAAAGAAATCAAAAATAATTCAGACTTTCATATAGAAATGTATTTAAGTCTACTACGAACCGTAAAATATTAATCAACTATTTTCAAAGTTATTTTATACCTGTTTCCGCTTTAATATCAATTACTCAAGTTTCAAAGGACATTTGACTTAATAAAAGTACTACAACTATAAGTTTCCTATAGTAGTTCCCTTTCAAAAATTGACATAAAGCTTATGAAATTACATCCAAAAGGAAAACATAGAGCAATTTGCAATTGCTGAAAAATGTAAAAATAATTATCAAATAAGGATCATCCATTTAGGAGCTACGGTGTTACAGACAAACATGTTAGAGTTGGGGGCCAAAAACAGAGAGCAATGGTTTTTGTGTTTGATACCTGAAGCTCTTCCTCTTTCATTTCTTGTGAAGATGCAGTGACAGATTCTTCTTCCTCTTCGATCATGACAACCGACTCTGGGTTGGTTGTATTCTGATCTTCGGTCAGAACAAAGACGTCTGTTTCTTCTTCATAAAGAATACCGTGGCTCTGCCAGAAAGTGATTTTCCGTCGCAATACTGATGCCTGCAGCTGTATTTCTGTACTTAATTCATTTATACTCCAACGAGCTGGAACAAATAAAAATGCTATTTAAAACAACTTTTGAAACCTCAATTCTCAATATCACATAAATGTTTTCGAAGTTAGATTTTTGCAAGTTACATGTGAAAGTGATTTTATTTTAATTCTGCACCATGGTCTTCAACTACCTCTTAAAATTTAACTCAGTTCAAAATCAATGTATGTTCATTTATAATGCCATAATTCTTCATTCCTACGAAGTGAAAATATCAAAGAAACACAAAACATCAACTAACGATAAATGGTGCTAAACAAATTCAGGGTGTTCCTGTTCCCACCTAACCTGCATGACCTTTATTTTGCAGCCATTCATCCTAGATGCTTACTTCCAATTGGAGATATGCTCCAAACAAGGTACAGAGTTCAGATGTTGAAAGTTGCGGGCACAGCGGAGCTGGTCCTAGTCAAATTAAAGACCCCAATGAAGATCAATGGCCCTCTTAAAGCCATCTACTCCATTGCTCCTTACCGCCTCTTCCGGTAAACTGTTTCAAATTCCCACGACCCTGCTAAAATAGTAATTTTTCAGAATTTCCAGGTTAGGCTGAGATTTAAACAGCTTAAAACAATGACCCCTTGTCCTGCTTTCCATGCAAAAATTTAACCCAGTAACATCATTCATTTTAATAAATTTAAACAACTGAATCATGTCCCTTCTGGTTCTCCTTTGCTCAAGACTATACATGTTAAGCATTCTAAGTCTGGAATCATAGTCTAAATTAGAAAATCCATTTACTAACCTTGTAGCCCTTATTTGTACGTTTTCCAATGAATTAATATCTTTCTTTAGATAAGGAGACCAAAACTGAACAGCATACTCCGAATGAGGTCTTACCAAACTTCTACATAGAAGCAGAAGAACCTTCTTAGACTTGTTTGAAATAGATGTATTAATAAACCCCAGCACCCTATTGGCTTTATTACTAGCTATGCTGCACTGTTGACTAAACTTGAAGTCTTGATTTATTAAGCTACCTAGATCCATAACATTTGACTCTTTTTACTGGTCACATTTTCCTCCTAACTATATTTAGGGAAATAATCTCCATTGAAAAGTAACACTAACGCAAAAAAAAAAAAAAAAAACTGAGAGTAGTATGAAAAATATTCATTGCAGCATTTAGTGACTTACACAGCTTTACACTAGTACTTAATTACAGCTTTCGAGAAAAATATAGCAGCTGAAGAAGGTTCAAAATTACATGTACTGTCTGATTTTCCTCAGTAAAACCTTCCGCGCATTTACGCATGCATCAGGTCTTCTCTGCTCTTACCAAAATAAGGGTGTTAGGTAAGATAACAATAAGGGGAAGAAAAATAAAAAGTATTTTGAGCTGTATCAAACAATGTGTAACGATGCTAAGTTCAAATACATAGTTTAGCTGAATATGTCAAAAGGATATAGCAAATGCAAGTTTTAAATTGAAAACTTTGGGAAGTTATCACCGACAAACCATCTACCCTTTTTTAAGTGGAACTGTTCGCGAGTCACAGGAGCGGTTTTCACGGACGGACAGTACACAGAGAATTCGTTTTTACATATCACAGAATAATATTTATGTTTATTATTCTGCAGCAAATAAAAAAGGTAAACATTTTGTTTTTTTACATCAACATTCCATTATTCTTCTGAAACAATGATTTATTGAGCTGGAGATATTTTAGCTAGAGAATATTTCCCTAAATGTAATTATAATGAAATAGGGGCCATATAAAAAAGGTTAGATTTTTCATTTTTTCCAAAATCCTTTCTTTGTTTCAAACTTTCAACATCCTAACTCTGCCCCTCATTTCGGGCATGTTTGCCATTGGAAGTATGCATTTAGGATGAAAGGTTGCAAAAATAAAGGTCTTACAGGTTAAAACAGAACACTATGAATGGCCTAAAGATGGCACATAGGTCAACTCAAAGTACAGAGAAGCATCTAACCACTTGAATGCAATCACAAAGTGCTAAAAATTTCCTCACATATAGCGAGTAGCTCAGAATAGACGATGAGGTGAGCTTTACAGTCTATATATATATATATATATAAATGGATGCATGTTTTTTGTTTGTTTGTATGTTTGTTCCTTATAAAAATCCAGTTTTCGTCTGATTTTCATCAAATTTGGCACGGAGGTACCTCGATGCACTAGAATTCACATAGGCGGGGTTTTGAAATTTTAAGAAAATCCAAAAAGCTCAAAATTCAAATTTTTTTGTCTCAAAATGGCCATTTTCTTTCAATTTTAAATAGATAGAGTAATAGAGACCAGCCTTTAAGAATAAAATTGATAAAATTTAACACATTTAAATATGAGTATATTTTCTAACACAGCTTACGATTAGCAATGAATTATCGATTTAAGGCTCATCTATTTCATTGTTTTTACAAAAAGATACCTTCTTGGATTTTGCATGCTGCATTATCCAAGCATTTTTTGTCTCAAAATGGCCATTTTCTTTCAATTTTAAATAGATAGAGTAATAGAGACCAGCCTTTAAGAATAAAATTGATAAAATTTAACACATTTAAATATGAGTATATTTTCTAACACAGCTTATGATTAACAATGAATTATCGATTTAAGGCTCATTTATTACATTGTTTTTACAAAAAGATACCTTCTTGGATTTTGCATGCTGCATTTTAACCCGTGCGAAGGTCAGACAAATCCAAAAATACTAACTCAAATACTTACGTTTTTCTTGGAAATGCCATAAAATGGTGGCATGAACTGGCGTCACGGACACATTTAGAGTCCTGCCCTTCAATTCAATGCACAAGTCAACGTTTCCCAGGTGAGGTTTCCACACGAGCGTTCGATTCCCTTTCAGCGATTCGAAGGCCTTGGTGTACTTCTTCAGATGCTCCCAAATGTACTCGGGGAGCTTGATTTTTTCTTCTTTGAAGGAAGGCCAGAACTGAGCGGATAGGATCATGGTATTCACAGGAAAATCCTAGATATTCAGAAAGGAGTTAACTTGAATCAGGGCCGTAGTTAAAAGGTGGGTTTTTAGGGTTCAAACCCCCAAATATTTCAAAGCTAGAAAAAAAATGCTTTTCACAGCTTCTCACTAAAAAAATTATTATTGCAATTTGTTTTAATTTTTTTATTTACTTTGAAACTGCATTTGAAAAATGAAATTATCATTTTTGAATAATTGTACAAACTAAGTGCTTTTTCTGAAGTATTGATTTTTATTGTAATTATTGCAAACATAATTTCTTAACAATAAAAACAATAGACTAAACATTAATAAATCTTCTTACCCCACTTTCATAGTTCTTTGATTCCGATGAATTCAAATGGGCATTTAAGCGTTTGGAATCTGCAATGTCTCTCAGCATTACTTCACAAGAATGCAGCTGAGATTCGCCAAACCTCAGCTTCAGCAGCTCCAGGTACCGAATCTCGCGCTCTGTATTGTAGGAGAAAGTCGTCAGGATCCTATCGGCCAGAAGACTCCTGTATTCATTCACAAACAGTTCCTTGCTGCCATAGATGTTGACTAAGATGCCAATTATATCTGAGGAGCGTTGACATTCTGTGGATTTTGCTACAAAATAAACAAAGAAATAAGGCAGATTTGTATTAGTATTATACAAATAGAAATACAAATGTGATGACCAACAACAGGCTCTGCGCCCAACCGAACTGATCCTAGTCAAATTATAGACCCCAATGAAGATCAATGGCCCTCTTAAAGCTATCTACTCCCTTGCTCCTTACTGCAATCCCACTACCCTGTTAAAATAGTAATTTTTCCAAATTTCCAGATTAGCCTGAGATTTAAACAGCTTAAAACAATGACCCCTGTTCCTGCTTTCTGTGTAAAAATCGAACCCCGTAACATTATTCTTTTTGTTGCTCAAGACTATACATATTAAGAATTCTAAGCCTGGTGTCATAGTCTAAATTAGAAAATCCATTCACTAACCTTGTAGCCCTCCTTTGTACCCTTTCCAATAAACTAATATCTTTCTTAGGATAAGGAGATCAAAACTGAACAGCAAATTTCAAAACATAAATGACAAAAACAAAACACATTAAAATGCAATTAGATAAAACATACTCGGATCAGCATCTATAGGGTCAGGACACCATTTTTCCCAATCATCAGCCTCTTCTTCATTAGCATAATTATCCTCCAATTTCAAAGGAACTCCTTTCATGAGCTCACATGCAAGCTCACCACAACTATCTTCACGAAGACTTGATATAATGCACCTAACAGTATCATCACGGGATCTAGGAAATTAAAGAACTTTATCATTCAAATTTCATGAAACACTAACTGAAAAAGGTTTAACATCTACTATTTTTTGCTGAAAAATGAAAACAAAATCATCAGTTGAAAATGAAACTAAAACACTCAACAAAACTTACGACCGCCATATTGAATTCTAAAATTTGATGCAGAATATAAGATCAACTAATTAAATTTAAATAAACTGCACTTGGAATAGTTTAAAATGAATATTGAACAAAATTTAATAAGCAGAAAGTCACCACCTTAAATTTACTGCTTATTAAATAGTCCAAATTCATTTTAGCCACCAGTTTGAAGTCAGACTAAGCTTCAATGAAAGGACAACTGAATCCAACTCGGATATTAACTATTCCAGAAAAATGAGTTTATAAGAAGGATAAAACTTCAGACAATGAATATCATAACAAAGTTGTCGGGCATTGCAAGTTGAGAAAAATGTGTGTGTGTGTGTGTTTTTCTTTTCCACAAAAGATATAGCAAAGCAATTTGTAAAACTAAATTAGCAAAGGCTAAAAAGCTAAGTTTTTCCTTCAAAAACATCTTTATCCAAGAACTTCATTGAATAAATTTAAAATGCAATTCTTCACTCAGTTTAAATTCTAAGAAAATGTTGAAGACAATGTTCAATATCACTTATGCTCTACTCTCATGTACTATTAAAGCAATGTACTTGTCCAGTAACAGCGCCATCAGTATGCTATAGGCTGGCGGTTCCCAACCTGGGGGCGATCAATTGCTTTGAGGAGTGCCCCCAGGTGAGGATTGCCCCTTTGAGGAGCGATTTGGCTCCTCAAAGGGGTGATAGGGGGGCGATGGTATTTAGAAGAGAAAAACAGTAGCAATAAAAGTGAAGTGAAAATTGAAATTGTAAACAGGTACGAAACTGTACTTTTGTACAGAGTTCAGACAATTAATCATGAGTTAAGAAAGAAACAAATTAAAGTTCAAGAGCTTCCTCCTTGCACCTCGGATTAAACTTAGGGAGTATTTTGTCATTCACTATCAAATTTATGAATTTTTAGATTTTCAATTTATTTTCCTTCAAATTTTCTCAACCCTGTTAGAGAAAATACTAAATGATGACCAATTCACTTTTAAAAATAAAGAGAGAGAGAAAAGAAAATAATTAAATCATAGTTTAAAAAAAGCTAAAAAATACGCTTTTAGAGTTAATCAAACTTACATACACTTATAATACATCAAAATGAAACATAGTTTAGCCTTCAGTACTAATAATAGTACTAAATATATTACTTTTATATTTGCAAAGAACGTGAATTTTATCTTTTATTCAGAATTACATACTTACAACTGAAACACTTATGATACAACAGCATGTAATACAGTTTAGCCTTCAGTACTAATTATAGTATTAAATATATTACTTTTACATTTGTAAAGAACGTGAATTTTATCTTTTCTTCAGAGTTACATACATACTGACAAACAAACAAACCCACATGTGAAACTAATAGAAGCGCATCAAAAAAAAAAAAAAAAAAAGTTGTTGTACACAACAACGTCAAGACATTTCAATGCCATATATGGTCAGCAGGAAAAATAGAACTTTAAACTATTTTCCTTGACTAACAAAGTTATACACACAAGCCACAGAATTACATTTCAAAAACAAAAAGTTAAAAATTTGTACGATCTTAATTGAAGTCCATATAAAAACAAAACATTTTATATTGATCCTTTTAAAGTTATTGCTCAAGTGTACAGGGAAAGAGAACTTACTTTAAATATTTACAAACAGGTTCACTTACAACCTGCAAAACAACTCCTGTATTATCAAGTACTCTCAAAGCTTTAATTGCTGATATATAGGCTGTTAAAATATCAGCTGTATTCACACCTAAAGTGAAAGAGATAGATAAGAATTAGAATCAGCGATAAATATCCTCACAAAAACAACCTTAGACTTTTTAAGTTTAAGGTAAACAATTATACTGCCATACTAAACAAAAGTGGTATCTGCAGTAGAGCTCAAATAAACTGATATATTAGTCTTTAAAGTTTATGTTATTTACCTTAAACTTGATTTAATCTACCACAAACATTAATTTCGTTACGGGTCCTTAACCTTTAGGAACCGGGTGGTACACATGTTGTACCATAAGTCTTTTCTCTTTAGAGGACAGGGTTGAAATTTTCACTCGAACCCTTTGGAGCCGGGGATTTTTTCAAGGTTTCATACGTCTGGTACAACAATTTATACCTTCTCTTTTCAATGGAAAAGAAATCTGTGGTTCAACTGTCATACTACCTGGGTCGAAAGAAAAATTTCTATATAACCAGCCCGGATCCAAAAGGTTAGCGTATGTGCCTTTTTGGCCTCTTGTGCAAACACACAAATGAGAAATTACTGTAGTTTCTAAGACCTACTAATTTGGAAAAGTAGATTTCATAGATTGAAAAAATTCCTTCAAAATGCCACTTGTAATACAGTAGAGTTTGACTTAAAATTTCAAAAAAATCTTTTTTTCTTATTTTAGTTGTTCAGCGAGATATTGCAGGGGTGTCAATCAGGGTGTCATGGAGAAGATTTCCGCACTGAAATTTTTAGGGGGATAGGTATATGTTTTTGAGTAGGGGGTTGTTCTCTGAGGGGTACTCTACAGTATTTGAGGGAATGTGTCATTGTCTTGCAGGGAAGGGCACCTTTGAATACTAGATCTGATATCTGGTCTAATGTTATAGTTTCCATCTTGGAAACAACTAAAATACATTCAAAATACTGTTTAGTTCAATAAGAATATTATTACTTTGAAGAATGAAATTTACTACATCATTTGTTGTACTTTATTTTTATTTATTATTATCATTATTATTATTAGTTACTTATTTACTATTTTTTTTTTTTTTTTTCATTTTCTTCTTTTATTAGAAAATTATTATTCTTCTTATTATTATTATTACTATTATTCAATAATTTGTTTACTTTATTCATTTTCCAGTTTTTATAAGAAAATATATTTGACAGAAGCTTCAAGCTCAAATTTTTAAAACTTGCAAATTTAGGCTATGTCAAAAACAATATTTAAGAACTTTATTTTCATTATAAAAATGATTCTAACTTTTTTTAGAGATGATGTAAAAGAATGACAATAACAAATTGCAATTCTAATTTTCGAAATAGTTTTTCGTCAAAAGAAGGTTTCACTACATTAAAAATTGGCAAAATAACAAAAAAGTGAAAATGTTTTACCTGGATGTAGAAGCCTAGTTTCTAGTGAATTTTTAAAAGTTGTAATTAGTTTTGGCCGCAAATTAGTTAACGCCAGGCATTCCTTTAAGTCCAAAAGAGCATTCTGAGACTCAGGGAATTCAACTATAATGTCAAATAACTGTTTCATTCTCACTTCAGCATATGCCTCATGTAGAATATTGACTAATCTTTCCTGGAAAAGAAAGAGTTAATGTTAAAGAGTGATATCATGAACAAATAAGAAAACAATTTAAAAATTTGTTACTCAATTTCCAATAGAGAAACTGATCAAAATTATTTTTCTTCAAAGTTGTCATTCCACAAAATAGAATTTATCAACTTCGTTCAGGACCTTTGTACGGTGTGTGGGGGGGGGGGGGAGGAGAAGGGAGGGGGGCAAGCTTTTGCCTGCATAATTTGATACAAATTTAAAATACAAAGAACATACTACGTGTGCAAGACACTGACAAAACTTCATCCATTAGCAAGATACTGACAAAACGGCATCCTTAAATTATGCAAGCTGCATGCACCATACATACAGTATTATCGTATATAGATTGGCTGATAATTCAAAATCTATCCAACAACTGCTAGGCAATTATCCACCAACGTCACACACACCAAATTTCTCTGGAAAGAAAGATATTTAGCACATGTGAGTTTAGCTTACCTTTTCAAACAATTCCGTTTTGAAATCTGCATTTTTAAACTGGTTCTTTAAAAATAGGCTAGACGGAATTACATGTGAACAGTAAGCAAATTCATATGGAGGGTTAGATTTCCCTATTCTCTCTTCCAAGCCTCAAAAGAGCAAAAATATTTTTTAAATAACAAAACAACAGTATGCATGGTGAAACATATGTCAGTGATATAGAAATAGCTATTGTTGCAACTCCATCATTAATTTAGAGATGGCGCTATAAGCTAGCCAAACAATAACTTCAACTTCTACTTGGTCCTCTTTACTTTGTATTTTTATGTAGTCGTGTTCTATTGTCCTCTTTTGTGTTTTATGTGTTGAATAAGAAATAAAACTTGAAAAAAAAAAAACAAAAATGGGTCCTTATTAAAACTTTTGACCCTACTTCTGTTCCTAAAGTTATGGAAAAAAAAAAAAAAACTGATGAGGATGCCAGTTTGATCTAAAAATGTTTCAAGGGAGGAGTGATTGATTTTATTGCGTATCCTCTACTACACATAGTTTACAAATGTCGACCTCTTATGTCTTGAATTTCAATTGCGAAACGCATTTTGAGGACAGCCCTAAACCTTCCTTCTGCTAACATCAAAGATTGTCTAAAAATGCCATTTTTGAACTTCAATATTGAAAATTATAATACAGTCAAAACTGTCTATCTTGAATTTCACGGGATAGAAGAAAAATTCGAGACACAGAGGTTGTGATAAAATTTAGGAAAATAAGCAATTGGAACAAAGTCAAATACTTAATAGGTTGTTTTGCATTGATAGTGTTGAATTAACATTTAAGACATTAATTTATTGGAAAGGGTACAAAGAAGGGCTACAAGGTTAGTAAATGGGTTTTCTAATTTAGACTATGATTCCAGACTTAGAATGCTTAATATGTATAGTCTTGAGTGAAGGAGAGCCAGAGGGGATATGATTCTGTTATTTAAATTTATTAAAATGAATGATGTTACGGGGTTAGATTTTCGCACGGAAAGCAGGACAAGGGGTCATTGTTTTAAGCTGTTTAAATCTCAGGCTAATCTTGAAATTCGAAAAAATTACTATTTTAGCAGGGTAGTGGGAACTTGGAACAGCTTACCGGAAGAGGCGGTAAAGAGCAATGGAGTAGATGGCTTTAAGAGGGCCATTGATCTTCATTGGGGTCTTTAATTTGACTAGGACCAGCCAAGTTGGGCCCTGGGGCACTACGCTCGAACTCTCTAGCACTTCGCGAATCGTCTATTTCTCCCTTCTCTAGAAGGAAGAACGATGGGAAAATAGTCCCTTGACAAGTTTCGAGCTACGTTCAAAGCACCGAGCGAGAATTTTCTCTCCTTCTGACTCGTATCGAGAGGGGAAAACGATTGACCAATCAAATGGTTTCGTATCTCACATGGCATGGCGAAGATCAGAGGAATCAGGGTTGCATTTTCCTGCCATGCATCGCTCTTTCTGAGCGGCACAAGAAAACCGGGTGCTTAATGCTTTTCTACGAGAATTTCGCAAACTTTCGGCGCCTATATTTTATTTGGATTTCGTCTAATCTTTCAACCAATGCAAAAAATAGTTACAGCATAGTTTCAGGAAGCTCTTATTTTAAAATGGGCAATATTAGAGCCGATTTAATTATAGAAAATACGCGTTTTCATTACGCATTTTCTTACGCTTTGGTAGCTTGCGCATCGATATCTTAGCTGTTTTTCACAAGTTTTCTTCAATGTTAATCAACAATTAAGTGCTTAATACAATTAGAAAAAAATCCCCCTTCCCCAAAGGATTTTGTTTTTTAATGATACGATGAAAGCAACATTAAAATCCCTCTCAGTCGGAAAAAAGGAATTTAATTTAAATGCGACTTATTTTAACTCGAAAAATATTAGTCCCCCGCCTCTCCAGAAGAAAAATGATTTTATTGAAATGCCCGTTCACGGTAAAGACAAATGAGTGAATTGAAACAATAAAATAATTTTAAATCCCCCTTTCAAAAAAAGGAAATTGGAACTTAGTTAAAATACACATTTAATTACAATAACAAGAAAAACCTCCTCTTCTGATGAAAAAATAACGAAACCAAAATACACAACACCACACGAAAAATATACCCCGTCCCCCCCCCCCCCCAACACACACACACACACACAAAAAAAGCTTTGCAAGTTTTATTCAAAAAATGAAAAGACTAAATCTCCCCTAAGAAACAGAATTTTTCGTGGTATCCCCCACCCTCATAAAGATTAGTTCAATGAAAATAAGTATTACAAATATAGATAAAATACAGCGACTGCCCCCCCCCCTCCTTAATGCAGTAAAAACCTCTTTAAATTAAATACGCATCACAATTTGGAAAATTTAAATGTTCACTTCTCAAGAATGAAGAATCATAAATTATTAACCAATAGAATCAGAAAAAATATACCCCCCCCCTTCCCAAAGAAAAAAGCATCTAACTAAATATTCACTGCAATTGAAATGAAGTTCAAACCAGTGGTCGGATGTAGCGCGCTACAAGTAGCGAAACTACTGTAGTAGCTACATTTTTTAGTAGTTTGTAGTGTAGCACACTACTTTTAAAAAACAGCAGAGTAGTGAGATGCGCAATACAAAAAAATAGTAGTTTGTCGCGATTTCTGAAAACTACTTTTAAATTAAAAAAATAAATAAATAAATAAATAAAAAATAAAACAAAAGAGAACAAAGGAAAAAAACAAGGTTTTTCTTTTGGCGAATATTTGTAAAAATTGTAAAAAAAACCTAAAAAGCACAAATTTTAGCAAAAAAAAGGAACAAAAAGGAAAAGTAACAAATAAATTCAAAGACAATTCCTATTTCTATTTCATATTCGAATGAGGTATTTTTTTAAACTAAACCACTTTTCGATTTTTTTCGGTCGATCCTCAAACGGTGTATTCTTGTTATCTATTTATTTTTTAAAAAGTAGCGAAGTAGCAACTACATTTCAAAAGTAGTGTAGCTCGCTACACTTAAAATAAGTAGTTGTAGCTGTAGTTAACTACATTTATAAGAAAGTAGTTGTAGTTGTAGTTCGCTACGAAAAATATGTAGTTTTTCCAACCACTGGTTCAAACTCCCCTGGGGGGGGGGGGGGGGCAACAGAAATACTTTAAATAAACCTTATAAATCCAAAAATGTAAGTACCCCCCTCCCCCCCCCCCGCAGCGGAAAACAGAATAAGATATGTATTTTAAACAAAATACATATGTAAATACAACGATACGGAAAACCCTCTCTCCGGGAAAAAAAACTTTCATTTCATGCACAATACAAGTGGAAACGTCCCCCCCCCCCCCCCTGCGCTTGAAAACGTAAAATAAATATGCATTTAAATTCGAAAATGGGATCCATCACTCTCGAGGGAAAAGAAACGAAATGTATAATTAATTTCAACAAATTATAACCCCCTTTTCCAGGAAAAAAAAAATATGTCAAGTAAAATACTAAATAATAGCTGCAAAAATACAATTCCCACCCCCTTTCCGAAGACGAAAAAAATTATTTAAAAGCCGGTATCCGATTAAAATGAAACAAAAATCCCGCTCTTCCCGCTGAAAATAGAATACAATTTATGTCCACCGGCGAGGACCTCTTTCGAATTCATCATCTTCATCCTGAAAAATCGCGAGCATAACTATTTCAGCCATCTTGATAGTAAACAAACGAACTTCTCTCTACCTATTACGCGTTCTCCCTCGGTTTCGGGCGGGGGAGAAATGCTCGGCAGTCAATCTAGGAAGGGAGACGTAAACGTATGTTACAACGTAGTGCGAAATTGTGGCTCTCCAGATGTGACGTCACGCTGGGGTAGAAACCGGTTTTCTCTACAGTGAGTATCTTCTAGGAAGCTTGACCGTAGTGCCCCTGAGCCTGCTGCTGGTCGCCACATTTGTATTTGTATTTGTATTTGAATATTTTACTGTACGACATGTTGTGAGTCCACGTTTTACTAATTGTGATGGCTATATCGGTAGCAAGTGAATGCATACCTTTAAGTACGAACATAGTCTTTGAATGATTGTACAAAAGATGATTTTTGTCTCCAAGTTGTGCCATTGATAAAGGTGGCTGGAGATGAAATTCAAAAATGAGAGTCGTCAAAATCAGAGATATAGAGGTTTTCTGGAAAAATCACTCGAGATAAGCATGAGAAAAAACATTAAATTTATGCTGCAAAAGCAGGGAAATTGAAAAATTTCGACATAGAGAGGTTTTTGAGATAAGTAGGTTCAAGATAAACAGGTTCGACTGTAGTAAGTCCCTCAAGGGAGGAGATCTCCTCCATCGCTTCGATCTTATATAAGTCCCTGTGAGTATAAAAATAAATAGGAAGGAAATTCATTAAAAAAACTTACTTTATACTTTTCCAGTCGATCTACTGGTTTCGAGACATCTGTGGGTTCATAATAGATGGAGCCGAACCATCCAACAATGTCAGTGACGATCCACTAAAGCAAATAATAATAGCACAAATGAGAGATGATCTATAAAAATTCTCTTCACAATTGAACGGGCAAGTGGATAAAGGTGACATGTGACAATTTTTTTAATTTCTAGCAAAAGCGTTCAAAAAAATGTTGTGTTATTTTTTTTAATGGATTTTTCTCAACAGGTAAAACGGGGTCATGTTCTTAGTTACCAACCATTTATGTGACTAAAGGGACATGATACTGATGGACTTATCCCCTTCATCCGTGGGAAAAGTAAGTTTAAAAAATTGTCACATATCACATTTATCCACGTGCCCCTTCAATTATAAAACTAAAAAGAAGCCTACACAAACTACTAAGATATCTTTCAATTCAGATGTCATTCTCAGAAACAAAAAAGGATCATGGTTAAAATCAAGAGGGAAGGATGTTGTGTTAGCAAAAAAATACTCAAATTCAAATTCCGGTTCTGTCTCCACCTTGTTATTTTCAGACAACAAAACTTTCAACAAGTTTTTACTACCTAATCAATGACGTAAATATTCTCCTTTTTACAACTTTTGCCCTCTAATGTGCACCTTTTTAACTACCCATTGATGAATATCAGTTGGTGTTGGGGCAAAAGCTCTGTAGATGGCATTTTGGGTATCAATCAACTTTTTCAAGTTTTTTTTTTGTTATTTTGCAGTCGGAATAAAGGGAAATCAGATGGTGCAATATCGGGCGTGTATGTTGAGTGAGAATTTAGAGTCCTGCTAAGATTAATACTGCCGTGGAAACGTAAAGGGGGCGGTTTCTGCAGAGATGAGTTTTTGAGATATTTGGAGAGACACGTTTTGGATTCCATACTAACAATTAGGAAATGTTGGGATTTGACACTTTTTGCTTGCTTTATTTTTTGAGCAAACCAAATTCACAAGCTTGAACAATAAAGCACAGTAAATGACAAAAATGCAAAAAAAGAAGAAAAACTATTTGTAGATACCGCCCTTTACTTCTTTACTTGCATAAGACAGGATAGCATTAATTACTAACAGTCAATAATGTTCAAAAAGTTTAATGCAAGATAAAATAGAACTCAGACTAATCAGAATTGCAAATTCTATAGAACTAGTGGATATGCCCGGCGTGGTGTGGGTTAAAATGCAACACGCGAAATCCAATCCCCAGAAGTATTATATACTAGCAAAAATACCCGGCGTTGCCTGGGTCAGTAATATTGAGAAACAATTTATATACTCAAACCTTTGTTTTTTTTTCCCTGAACTGAAAGAACTCAAAACACACCGCTTTGACAATTTTTAAAATGTCGCCAAATTTTTGCGTAACTGTTTTGGGATACCTAGGATAATTTTGCTCCCCTCCTTACTTTTATGAAAATACATTAAGTATTATTATGTCACTAATTTTTGTCACAGAGAAATGGAAATCAAATGTTGAGATACTATTGCTGACCATAAAATGACGTTAAAAGTTTTTATCCTAAATGATTTCGAAATTAATAGGGAACATTTAGCAATTATTTATGCAAAAATGCAAATTAATGGTAATTTTAGTCTTGTTTAAGGGTTTTATTAATTTAGTATGTGGATTACTTTACTTTTTGACATAATTTTAAAAAGGTTTTTAATGGATACATACGGAATGGGAAAACAAAAGAAAAAAAAATACGTAATAATACTTTACGTTTTACACGACATAACCAAAATAAAACAATTATTATCTGATATTTATCGACTGCGGCAAAATCTCAATCATCGATATAATACTCCAACTTTTCAAATGTGGGAGTATTATATCGATGATTGAGATTTTGCCGCCAGTCGATAAATATCAGATAATAATTGTTTTATTTTGGTTATGTCGTGTAAAAAGTAAAGTATTATTACGTAGTCTTTGGCACAAAAACTGGCGTCAGTTGAAAAAATCGAGGAGAATCTCAGTTATTGAAATCTTGCAGCAAATTTGGCAAAATTTCAGTTCAGTCGGATACTAAGAAACTGCCCTATTGTAAGTACCCAGAGAAAGTGACCAATCAACGCAAAAATATTTAAGAAATACCGTTAAGTTGTATTTAAAGCTTCATCAAATTGGAAAATAATGAACCTAATCCAGTTGCCAATCTCTTCAAGCGATTACGTTACCGATACTCTAAAACACATATTTACAAAACTCAAGAAAATAATTGATGCAGTGAACAATCTACTAATAAAGGAGTACAATTTATTCTACAAAATAATATTTGCACGTTTCAAAGCACAATAGAAAACACATTGTCTTAATGATAAATATTCTACTTACAACTGAGACTACAAAATGTTTTAAAATACAAACCATAGTAAAACCTCGTTTGCCTGCTGGCGCGCATTCGTTTCCAATGTCTATGTAAAAGCCTTTATATTACCCATGAAGTTGGAAAAAAATTACTTTTTGATTTGACTTGAGAAAAGCCTTGAACATTTAATGCGAAAAGCGGAAATGATACACGGAATTCTACCTATCGACAGAGAGTTGAGATGATGCACTAAATACTGAATTAGTTTCCTAGAAGCCTTCGCGGATTTATGCGAAAAATGTACCTTAAATTGGAATGAAAAAGCGCTACCAATCGAACTTTTTCGAATATCGTTATAAATTATAGCCTATATGTTAGTCTGATGCATAAGCCACATTATGGTAAAAGTTTCATTAAAATCCGTTCAGTAGTTTTTGCGTGAAAGAGGAACAAACATCCAAACATCCAAACTTTCGCATTTATAATAGTATTAAGATTCGAGGGTGAATACTCATGAAAGAAACATTTCTTAACTATTTGAATTGAGAGGAGCCTCAGAAAACCACCCGAAGCAAAGAAAATATCAAACACAAAATTAGCTATTGAGGGGGAGTTGAGATGAAGCACGAAATAATGATTTTAATGGAGGGAAGCCTTTAAAAAATTAGAGATTTTATGTGGAAGTTTCAACTAAAATTGGAATAAAAAAAGAACTACCCGTCAGATTTCTTTCTAATTGGTCTCTTGATGTGCCCAGTGAAGGCACAAGCATACTGAAATTTTTAGTGAAATTCGACGGGTAATTTTCGAGTCTATAAAGGACATACATAGGCCCATACATACATATTCATTTTTATATATATAGTAGGGCTGTGACATCAATGTCGATGTTTTAGGAACATCGCTATTTTGTAAGAACATCGATGTTTTAGGGTTGATGATTTTCCAACATTGATGTTTTGGGTTCGATGTTGTTTTCGATGTCGATGTTTTATATTTCAGCTAAGAAAGCCAAAGAAAAATATACGATAAGCATACTTATTAAATAGTTTTCATCATGCTTGCAATATTAACCTCATTAAAAAAAATCTATGATTGTTATCGATGTTTCTGCAACATCTCTAATTTGCTTTCGCCGTTTTTTTTTTAAATGATCTTTGTTTCATGTTCAGTGTTTTTTTTTCTTCTTTTTTCGATGTACTGTTTACATTCCAGCAAAAAACAATAAAAAATATGCAGTAAAAAAGACTCATCTTTCTTCAACCACAAGATGCAATGTCTTTGAAATTGAAAAAAAAGGTTATTTTTAATAACTAACAATGATTTATTGTCAATGATTTTTAAACATCATTGTTTTGCATTTGACATTTTTTTTTTGATGATGTTTTACATTTCAGCAAAAAAAAAAAAAGTTTTATAAAAAATATGCAACAAAAAAAAAAAGTTATACAGTGAATCAACAGTTGCAGTATATATCTCACTGAAAAAAAGTTTTCTTAATTGACATTGATATCTTTTACGGTTGATGTTTTTCCAGGAGACAAAAGATATATCTAATTGAGTGATATAAAGAGGCGCTTGCAATGGAGAGTAAATTAATAACTGTAGATTCAAATGTGTAAGCAGTAAAAAAAAAAGATTGATGTTTTGAAACATCGATGTTTGAAAACATCGATGTATTTCGGTCTATGTATCAATAGCATCGATGTCCTTATTTTCCAACATTGATGTTTTGCCTTTGATGTCGCACACCTAATATATAGATAATAGCATATAGTATAAAAGAGTATAGAGAGGAGAGTGAAGACATACCAGCAAATCCTCAAATCATACCCATAAATAATTGTAATGAAAAACAAAATTTAAAGATAAACGTTAATAATAAAAACAAAATATTGAAAAATTATGTGAAAGTACTGATATTAATAAAGCTAATTTGTATTAAATGTGTAAACGAATTACCTGATGTAATTTATCTAGAAGAGGAGTTTCAAAGTTTCCTTTACAAATATCCTGTATGTGCTTTTTTACTATATCTTGAGCAACATTAATTGGTACATCCCCAATAACAGTTTCAAAAAAACATAGCTCGTACCTGCAAAGGAGAAAATAGAACACACTTAGTCAGCATGTTATCCTTCCAATGATTATGAATATTGATTATTATTACAGTAAAACCTTCTTTAACAGACACTCCCAAATAGCGGACACCTTCAATTAGCAGACATTTTTCCTGAGTCTTATTCCCTTAAGGTAGGTAATTCCGTATAATTCCATCTGAATAGCAGACATTCCGAGTAATGGAGTTATTTGAGCCAAAGAAGTTTCTTTTTTGAGAGCTTTGACAAAGTTTATGGTAATCTAACCATGTGCAAAGTGGTTATATTCTTAAGTAATTTTGTCTTTTCTCTATCTTATCAAAAAATTGCATCATAAAGCCTTTAAAAATGTTTCCTTCTCAGGTTACATTTTATTTCCTCATTCAAATCTGTTTTATGATTTTTTTCACTGCAGTTGCTCGGTGTAAGCAGTTACGTGGCGGTGTAAGCAGTTACGTGGAAGATTTTCTGAAACTGAGTTGATACATTAGTTTAGTACAAAAGTACAATAAAAAACGGCATTTAAAAGGAATGATATAAATTAAAAATTGATGATCTGTTACCTAGTGAAAAAAGTTAGAAATTTCAGAACTTTGAAAAGACAGATGAAATCGGAATCATATTTGAATGCTACAAGTTTTATTTCTCGAAGCACAATGAATTTAGCACATTGTTGTTTTGGAAGATGTGAATTAGAACGATGTGTTACCTGGTGCTGTGGAAACTGAACGGAACAATGCCGGGAAAATTATATGACTTTTCAAAGCACATACAGAGCTTAATTTAATCTGTTCCTTATTGTAATAATTATTATTATTTAAGAATAAGAGACATTGAGAGGGGTACACTGATTTCAAAATTTACATTGAGAAACAGATTTTTAATGTTAAAAGAAATGGTTACCATAGATGAATATACTATTCATTTCCTACCTGATATACATTATTTTTGTTTGATGCAAGACAATATTATTAGTTGCACTTTTAAAGTGAGATACAATAAATAATATGCAAAAGTATCGTAGTGCATGATTGCGATGGCACATATTTAACCCATTAATGCCAGACATTTTTTTTTCAAAAATATTTTTTATACTGGTAACAAATAGTGTTTAATAGACAGAAAAAAATAATTAAAAAAATATCATGTAAAAAATAATATTTTTATTAAGGAAAGAAAAATCGTCCCTAAAAAGTTACGATAGACACCAGAGGGTACATACTTTTTTTAGTAAACTTTTTTTCTGCCTACGATATATTCAAAAAGCCATTTTATAATAACAAATTAAAGCAGCAATTAACATAAACTATGAAGCTGGGAAGAATTTTAAAAACTTAGCTTTTCGTTCTTGAGATTATGATCGATGCTATTCTTGATAACGATCATAATAAAACGACTACAGAACCCACTTTACAATGGTTATATGCTGAAATCTGTTAATAACGAATTGAAACAATACCAAGGTACACATTGAAAACTATTATTTGTTTGAAATGCTCATTTTTGGGAAATTCAGATCCATTTTTTGGACCGTCCCTAAAAAGGGACGCTAGGCATTAATGGGTTAATATTATAATTTTTCATTAAGTAATTGGTAGAATCTAAAATAGCAAAATAATCAAAAAGAAATCCTCCCTATAGTGGACACCTCATAATGACGGACAAAACTTCCGGTCCCGTGACTGTCTGCTATTCAAAGGTTTTACTGTAGATGAATTTTTGTTCATTGAAAAACAAAGGCAGCGAGAGAAAAGGAGAAGAATATGCATGTGTTTCCTATCCTATGTGTAGGGTTCCTATGCATAGGCACTAGAGCAAAAAAACAAAAATGTAGTCTTTATTTATTACATCTTAGAAAATATTAATTATTTTTGAACACAATCGTAAATTATTCTAAATATCAAGAACCCTAGGGTGTTCAACATAACTGAGAATGGTGTGTTAAAGATCGAAAATTCAAATTTAAATACCTAGTGTTATTGGTATGATAGAACGGTGGCAAAAGAAAAAAAGGAGGATAATGAGATGACTTTTTCTCTGGGTAACAAAATATTATAAGTCAGTAAATCTGTAATATAGTTTTGAGGAAGAATAGACATATTTTAGCGACAAAATAATAGACTTGGATACTGAACTTAGTAAAATATATTTAAGGAAAAAAGGTGTGAGGAGGGGTGCTTAAATACCACTGGAAGATTAATAGTAAGCAAGGGCGGATCCAGCTTGTGGTTAAGGAGGGGGTCATTTTCGGAAAGGGAGGGGGTCAAAGAGTAATTTTTGAGCAAAATTTGGGGGTGTTTGGCAATTTTTTCATAATATTAGACCCAAAAAACGCAATTTTATACCACATTTGGTCGCTTAAGGGGGTCATGACCCCCCCCCCCCCCCCGCATCTGGATCCACGCTTGATAGTAAGTCAGATAACATAAACACAAGTAAGGGAAGCTTGTGTTGTGTTAAAATAAAGAAGCGGTCCCTCTCCTTTTCCATCTATATAACAGTATTCATGTAAAAAAAAAAACCTAGAAAGGTATAAAAACATTAGTATTCATTATTCTTCTTGCTCCAATTTTCACTGAGCTTTTAGTCAAGGAGCTAGCAACGTTATCGAGTGATAATTTTAAGACGCCCGACTCTTTTAATATACCAGGCAACCAACAAAGTTCGTGCGGTTTTGAATGTTAATAAATAAAACACAAAAAAAAAAAATGGGTTTAAATTAAATTTATTCAGAAAAATAATCACCATCAGCAAGTATTACCTTTTCCCACCTAGACAGAAGACCATATATCCCGTTTTTATAAAAAGTTGGGTTTTGAGAGTTAAAAAAATTTTTCACCTCGTTTTCCAAATCCTCTCTATATTGAAACCACCGATTGCGCATATGGTTGTCGATTGCCAAAAACAGGTGGTAGTCACTTGGGGCTAGGTCTGGTGAGTACGGAGGGTGGGGTAGAACTTCCCACTGTAATCGTGCCAGAGTTTCTTGAGTGATTCTTGCTGTGTGTGTTCGTTTCACTCAATTAATGTGGTACCCATTTGCTTAGCTTCCATCGTTTCCCAAGCTGGTGCAAATGTTTACGAATAGTTTCATCACTCACATTGAATCTTAAGGCAAGTGCTTGACATGTCTGACTTGAATCCTGCTCGATTGCCATTTTGATCTCGTCGTTGTAGACCGTTGATGATCTCCTGGAGCGAAGTTCATCTTCCAGATTTTCATCCCCCGAGGCAAATTTCTTGAACCACTTCTGACCCGTCCGTTCAGCTACAGTACCTTCCCCAAAAGCAGTGCGTATCTTACGACAAGCTTCTGCAGCTTTGGTACCAAGTTTGAACTCATAAAGTAAACAAGCACGAATTATTGCGTTTGACACGGCCATACTAAACTACAGATTTTTCACTTAAATTCAAAGTAATCAAACTAATCAAATACTCTAAATAATACTGCATTAAATAAGCTTTAATTTGTTTACAAAGATACCCCCACCACTTCATTCTGTTTACTCAATATAATCCAGAGAAGTAAACAATAAATAAAAACCGCATGAACTTTGTTGGTTGACTAATATCTTTCCCTATACTCTTCTGAGCAGCATGTGGGTGTCTGGCGACTGGGAGCAGTTGCGTTTTTTAATGCGCATCACATTTTTGCTGGTAAAAATAGTGATTTTTTTAACCATTTTGGCTCAATTAGAAACTTAAACCTGTCGTAAGTATGCCATGTAATATATCAATGGAAAGCTCTATTTCTTGCATTCACAATGATTCTTTGAATTTTCATTATAATATAATTAGAAAAGAAGCTTGTAAAAACTTTTTTTTTTTTGTTTATTAACAGTTCTGTATTTTGTACAATTTTTGAAGTAGAAATCTAAAACTTGGCAGGATTACTTATCCTGTCATATGCGTCCTACACACCAATTTTTGTTTGAATCGGAAATGGTGAGGTCAAAAACTTTTTTTTTCATGATTGATTTGAGGTGGAATTGCCCAAAAATGACTTAAAATCACTGCTTTTTCCAGTTCAAGTGCGGTACCCAGTAAAAAACGCAGTCACTCTCGGCCACCAGACACTCGGCCGCCAGCATGCTGCTTAGGCAAGCATAGGGAAAGATATATTAAAGAGCCAGAAGTCTGAAAATTGTTATCATTATTATTATTTTGATGTTGCTGTATACAGGGTGTCCACTCCTACCGTGGCCCAATAGCTAATTTCTAAACCGTTAGAGATAAGCATATAGTTTATTTAGGAAAAAATCTCTAAATTACAAAAGGAATTTGGGCTATGAAATGTTTTTCAAAAAAATCAAATTTTGGAAGAGTAACGAAATTTAAATTTTTATACAGCCCCACAGTCCTATCAATCATAGTTAGTAAAACATTCTTGACCATGTAACGTTCAAAACTTTAAAAAAATCACTGTTCTACGACAAAAATTGACCGAGTTATGACGTTTTGAAAAATCAAGATTTTGCATTATTTCATGATGTCATCGAGAGATCGCTTAAGGGACAAGGGGGGGGGGGTCAATTTTTGTCGTAGAAGAGCGATTTTTTTTTAGTTTTAAATGTTACAGTGTCAAAAATGTTTTACTAAACATGATTGATAGGACTGGGGGGCTGTATAAAAATTTAAATTTCGTAACTCTTTCAAAATTTGATTTTTTTGAAAAAGATTTCGTAGCCCAAATTCCTTTCGTAATTTAGAGATTTTTTCGTAAATAAACTATATGCTTATTTCTAACGGTTTAGAAATTAGCTATTGGGCCACGATAGGAGTGGACAACCTGTATAGGCTCTTGGGCCGTGGTGGCCCAATCGGTAAGGCGTTGGACTCGTGTTCGGAGGGATCCGGGTTTGATCCCAGCCGATCAAAGATCCACCGTCTTGATTAATGGTGTCTGGGGGACGTTAAAAATGTCGTGGTCACAAAGTCCTCCAAGTGAAACAATAGCGTTGGGGATGCTGGGCCAAGGGGGTTGCTCGACCTTTGGCCTCATTCAAAAAAAGAACAGAGCGCTCTTCAGAGTCCTATCCCGGTTAAACCACGTACCTTGGTAGGTTAGGGGGGACCTTGGAGTATGTGATGTGTATATAGCTCTTGGACTATTTATAACAGTAGCTCATTTTAAAGTCTCTTTAATATTAAGGTTGTGCAAAAATGCTCAAAATCTTAATGAATACCTAAGAAATGCCCGACTTTTGCTGTAGACAAGTTCAATAACCCTAACTGATTTTTACTGGCTATTTCCGAAATTTAATAACTGAATTTCTTACATTTCAAAGCACAAGTACCTCTAAGTTAACATTTTGGATTTTTTTTTTTTTTTTTTTGAGATTATTTTAATAAAATTCTAGTTTAGGCCTTGAACTAATATTGGGGATAAATGTTTCAGGAGCAAGATGCTCTAAATAGAGGATTTTTAACTGTAACCATACTGTAAAAACATTGATTACAATGGGAAAAAAATCAGTTGAATGAAACACATTAACACATGCAAAACTATATTCATTATAATTTCTCACGAATGTTATAGATGATATTTTTAAATATACTAAAACTTACAGCTTTGCGATCAACTTGGAAAAAATATTCAAAAATTCTGTGCAGCAGCATTTACCATCTACAAGAATTTCACAGAAAGATTCTGAACCTTTATCTATAAGTAGAATAACAGTTAAAAATAATGAAACAATAAAATTTGCAAACAATTCTGAAACAGACACAGCACTATCATTAAGCAAAGCTTTTTGCTTTACAGACAAATCTTCTAAATCTCAATACTATAACATATTAAGTGCAATAAAATGTTATTTTAAAATTTAATTTTACATAATATTTTTAAAAAACTCCTAAATTCATTTGTAGTATCTTAGCCATTACTTGAGGAGCTGCCCAGTAAGAAGAAAAAGAAGTATATAAGACAAAGTAAAATTTAGCCTCCGTAGAGTTGTCATTTGAAAATAACAGGGGAAGTCTTTGAAATAGTCATCATCAATATCAGTGGTGAGAGCTTTAGCTTGTTGCCTTCTGTATCACCAGTGATACAGAAGGCAACAAGCTAAAGCTCTCAATACAATTCAGAGCAAACATTTTTGTAGGAAAATTTTGCCATAACATTGGTATAGATAGTTCTATCGGTTAATATAGTAAATTCATGGAGCTTCATTTTTAACATCGAAAAGAAAAGCTGTAATCAATTCTATTTTTAAAACAAGAGACTGGTTGATCTAATTTGTTTTTATACATAATTTTTCAGAGTAATATTTTCTTTTTGTTTGGACACAGATAAAAGTAAAAAAAAAAAAAATAAATAAATAAATTAAAAAAAAATAAATTCTCACAGAAAAGCCTTAAATTAGTTCTCTTGTGGATGATAGTGTAAAAATAGTTCTGACTTAGTAATATTTTAAATTTATTTACTTTTTATGTATTTTAGCTCAAATGTCAGGAAAAATTGTTACAATACAGTTCCAGAAAAACATCAAAAGAAGGGAGAAGAGAAAGTCAGCTATTTTTTGCACATGTCTCAAAATAACTTTTTTTCTTCTCTTTTACTTTTTTCCCACCAGCCCTCAAAAACATTTGTCTATCGTGTCTCCCATGGACAGCTCATACAGGGGGGCAAAAATGCGACTTCCCCTCACTTCCAGAAGAAAGGGGCCTTGCCCCTCAATTTTTACAGTTGAAAAGTAATGATCGAGTAAAATAAGATTTTTTACTCAATGGACTGATTAATATCACCAAAAAAAAAGCTACAAATTCTAAAAATTGGGATTTTTTTTATGCTTTTTCATAAAACTAGCCTGGTTCATTTTGGAGGCCATTTTTCAGGGGTCATTTAATTAGTAATGTTGAAATCCAATAATACATATCGCACGCCTAGAAGAATACTGTCACAACTCAAAAAGTCGAAACTTTGAATGTTCAGAGATGTACCCAGAGCCATGATTTAAAAGTCAAAAAGAAACGTTTATTTTAAAAGCATTATGAGAGCAAATGAGGCGAAATGATCTAACCTAATGTATGATAGACTGCACCATTACTAATTGCTTTAATATATCAATTTCTTTTCCATGTCTTAAATTTTTCTGTTTTTGAGTTGTGACAGTATTCTTTTAGGCGTGCGATATAGCCAAATTTGACAAAAATAATAATAATAAAAAAAAATTTAGAGGTGCTGCTTTCAACCCCCTTCATTTCTTTTGACCAACCCACTGCCCCCAATTCTCCTGACCCTCTCCCCCCCTTTTTTGGTGCACTAGCCTCCTATGATGTCCCCTTTTATTTTTAACCTTAAAAATGGTAAAATTTCCTTTTGCACATGTCTCTCTTAGACTGTCCCCTAGCTAAAACATAACAGAGAACTTATTGGTTACTGCATTTTATTTGGTTTATCAAAAACAATACCAAATAACAAAATTATATATACTTAACCTTTTGAGATCTTCCCGCAACATGCATAAACTTTAAAAGAATATTCAAAAAAATCCACCAGCACAGCTCTGAAATTGACAGGCCATTTTGCAAATGTGAGAGATCTAGCTGTAGAAAGCACTTCTTTCAAAACTGGTTCATCATATTGGATGCTTGATGAACTAGTAGGAGGTAAAGCCTGACTCTTTAGGTTGTCTTGTAGAATTTGCAGCTCAGCAATTGCAGGATAGTAGGTCCTTAAGCAATCGTAGATATAATCTAGAGCTTCCGGGAACTTTTGATACTTCTCAGCACTGGAATTTTCAAAACGATTCCAAAAGCCAGGAATTATGTTATCATAAAGATCATCTTTAAATGATGCTAAAAAATATTCCTTAATTACGTGTGAGAAGCCATGTCTATGCAGATATGAAAGAGCTGAAGTGAACTCGTCATGGCTAGATGATCTTCTGGCCTGAAATCAAGAACAGAGAATTGATCAAATTTAATATACATATATACATGCCAAACAAAAAAATGATTATAGCAATAACAAAAGTAGATCTCAATTTGTTAAATCTTTGACATTTTTATCTAGCGTTTTTATTTTTTACCCATTCGAGGCCTGAATTGCACGAACCTCTTATTAACAAATAACTTACCAGTGCCAAAATGTTTTATTGAAACAATGTTGTTTGATTTCATGTTAATACATTTTCTGATCCCAAAAGCTTTTGTAAAATCAAGCATCAACTCCATTTTTTTTTTGTTTCAAAGGCACTCTCATAACTTTCAATGGAGACATTCTTTTTGTATCAAATTAACAAATAAAATAAAAATTTAGGTCTTTATTGATTCTGATTTCGACATTTCTCCTTTTTTTTTTTTTTGCTCAGTTTGTTTCTATGAAAAATTTTGTTCCATCAGTAAGACTTTTAATTCTACTTATGTATTTTTTAAAGGCTAGATTCAACCTGTTATTCTCAGATATTTCAATCTATAGTCGGGGCAAACCTAAAATGGCAACATCCATAACACTGTGATTAGGAATTGAATAAGCTTCACAATGCTGTTAGGTTAGGTCTACTCAACTGTAGATATTTTTTGCATAGGTGATGCAAACAATTTATCAAATGCTTTATAGTTTCCAATCAATGTTATTCATTAATCGATGAAGCTAAAGAATTTATCAAAACAGTAAAACCTGCAAATACACCATCAAGAGGCGTATTTGGAAAGTGTAGCCGCCCTGGACTTTTGAAATTGGCCGCCCCCCCCCCTTGAGGTGAATTTCAGAGTTGTAAAAAAAAGGACTTTTTTATTTACTTGTATGAAAATTTCACCAGCATTCCAGTGTTATTAAATAAATAACAGTATTTAATTCAATTTATTGATGTTATTCTCGCGGCCGATCCCCCCTGCTGTCTTAGAAAAAAAAAAGAGGTCCTCACTTTGCATGGAAAAAGTGCCGCCCTCCCAATCGTGCTGTCCTGGGCTATAGCCCATTAAGCCCATACGTAAATACGGCACTGACACCCCCAACTGGGCCGTGGTAGCCCGATCGGTAAGGCGTCGGACTCGTGTTCGGAGGGACCCGGGTTCGATCCCAGCCGATCAAAGATCCACCGTCTTGATTAATGGTGGCTGGGGGACGTTAAAAATGTCGTGGTCACAAAGTCCTCCAAGTGAAACGATACCTCTGGGGGTGCTGGGCCAAGGGGTTTGCTCGACCCTTGGTCTGGTTCAAAAAGAACAGAGCGCTCTTCAGGGTCCTATCCCGGTTAAACCACGAGTTGTGGTAGGTACGGGGGACCCTGGAGTGTGTGAAATGAAATGAAATGACACCCCCAACTCAGTTATTCCATCCAAGGACTGCAGTTTCGTGTTTATTGGCACTCGTCAGCCTGAAATAGGAAGTAACCAAGCTGGAGGCAGAAATTCTCTTCTAGAAGCAAAGAGAGTCAAAAAAATGCATCTTTGGCCAAATTATTTGGCCAAAAATGGCCAAATAATGTATTGTCAAATATTGTAGAATTCCACCAAATTACTTACAACCTTATTTGTTTACTGTTGAGCGTACTTTTGCTCCGTTGACGGATTTGTCATTCGCTTCGCTTGGCGACATCGGTGATCTTTGATTTTTCGCTTGCGCCCGGCAAACGGATAAGTACCGTTATGAATTTTACAAGTAAGAAAGTAAGGTGAATTCCTACTTTAGGGTCTGGGTTTGGCGATTTTTTTTCAGACTGTAGCTTAAGGTTGCAGTCATTTAGCTTAAAATCGCCAAACAATCCAATCATCCAATGATAATTCTGTGGTTGCCAGATTTAATAATTTATCGCCGGACCTTAAACTAGGATTCATCCAAACTGGTAACTAATGTAAAATTAGAACACCAACGAGAGACTGCACAGTATTACGGTACAACTCATAAATTTAAGGCAGAGCTAAGGGTATAAAGCAGTAAGTTACTGCCAAAAGCCAGGGCCACGGCAGTAACTTACTGCTTTATTCAGTAGAACCTCTTTGAGTGGCCATCGCTCTTAACGGCCAATTCTTTATTTTTTTGCCTCATAGATGCCCCTGTGCCAGAATTTTTTTCAGTTTTCTGCGACAGATTTTCTCGAACCAATTTCTTTCTGCAACATGAATATTCTTCAATAATAAATATATATGCAACCCTCCTACAGTAACACAAGGCAGGGACGCCATTTCAAGTTTTTCCAGGGGCAAAGGGTCCAAACACAATGCAATTTCACCGGAAAACATCAAAAACCACGCCCACTTATATGTAAATACATTGATTTCTCAAAGCCAGGGGGGGGGGCAATTGACCCCCCTGGCCTCCCCTAAATGACGGGCCTAACACAAGGTGTTTATATTTATAAAAATTTTAACATTAATACTATAGATTCATAGAGTTTTTTTCTGGTGGCTGCTTTATATTATTTTTTTTCTTAGATTTTTTTTTTTGCTCTTAATCACAAAAAACTTTCTGCACGCTGTCTCCCTGATTCTGTGCCAATGTCGCCGTGTCAGTGGCTTTCTGCCATAGGGATAGATGCTAATGTTAAAATTCACCTTATCAGCAGCCACCCAAGCCTTTTCTCTGTACAACCACCAAATGGGATCATCATTTCAATTCTCTAAAAAATATGTTCGCCCCGTTTCTTATCTCCAGCCTTTCAGCTCAAGATCAGCTTAGCAAAGGTCTTGTTGGCTGTTAAGCCTTTCGGCACAACCGGGACATATATGTCCCGCAGGCAATGACTCTATAAAATTGATCCAATAAAAAGTTATTTAGTTTTTCATTGTATTTTCAGTCTTTTTTTCAATGCCACTGGGATAAATGTGTTGCGATAAAATGGTTAGATAGAACAATAGGACCTACCGAAAACTCCCCCAGATTCCTAAAAATTTTTTAATCAGAAAAAAATATTGGTACTGAAAGGGTTAACCATCCTAGCGGCAGGACTACGTCCACTAAATGTTCAACTTTATAGAGCAGTATAAGTATACTCGGGCCTGCCGCCAGGAAGATTAACAGATTGTGATAATTTAAGAGCAAATATTTATTGACCTTTGTTCATTTGTTAGTCAGTGATCTGAATAGCTAAAGTCTAAAAGAGCATGTTTATAAATCTGAAGCAGCTCAATGAAAGTTCTGTGCTGATAAGAGAGTGGAAAATAGTTACAAGTAGTAGAGTTAATACAAAGGAAATTCCAAAGATTCTGGAATCTGAATCTTTCTAGTTTTCAGTATGACACAGTGGTGGAGTGATATGATAGTTAGAACGCCGCCTCTGAGAGCAGGGTGCCTCTGTGTAAGGTCATGGAAGGTCAAAGACAGCATAACAGACCAAATATAGCAAAAAATTGCATTTTTAGGACTTATATTATGAAAAAGTTGCCAAAACCCCCATTTTTGCACAAAAATTGCACTTTGACCCCCATTTCCGAAAACGACCCTTTCCTGAAATAGAAGCTGGATCCGCCCTTGGCTACGACAGAAATACATGTAAAACACCGCCAGCTCGGTTAATCTATCCAGAGACTGCAGTTTCTTTCTTATTATGTACCGTATATACTCGCGTATAAGTCGAGAAATTTTGTCCAAAAAATGAAGTTGAAAGTTAGGGGGTCGACTTATACGCGGGGCAGAATGTCCGAAATTTTTTCTCGAACAACTTTTGGGGAAAAAACACTCAAAAATGAGAAGATTTTTCCAATTCAGTCCACCTATTTTAAACAGACGCTAAAGAAGTAAATACTCATACATTCTACTGTATTTTGGCATGGTTTGATTGTGAAATAAAGAATAAATAATTACAATAAACGACCGACGGCATGAAAAGTGCGGGAATTGCCGTATTCGCTAATTTTCCGATTGATGGTGTTTATCTTTTTGAAACAGAATGTCATATGGCTACATCGCAAAATTTTATTGATAATAATGCAAAATAAAAGCAACAGATAGCGAAAACGTAACCGCAAAATCGAACCCTTACAAAAACCGCGATCGTAAAATCGAACCTTTAAAAAAATCGCAAAAATGAACCCTTTTTGTGAAAAAGAATAACAATCGTGCTATTTTCAACACAAGAATGCTCACTGCATTTTATTTCTCTTCTTTTTAAAACGTTTATATTCAAAAATCGCGGTAAAACGTTCCCGAATCGGTCCCGATTTACAAAAAATCGCGATCGTAAAAATGAAACCTTTTTGTGAAAAAAAAAAAGCAATCGTGCTGTTTTTAACACAAGAATGTTCAGTGCATTTCATTTTCCTTCTTTTCAAAGCATTTATATTCAAAAATCGCGGCAAAACGTTCACTATCGTTTCAGAAAGTGTGGTCTCGACTTATACGCGGGTTTTCGATTTTTTCCCGATTTTCCTTCAAAAAGTAGGGGGGTCGACTTATACGCGAGATCGACCTATACGCGAGTATATAAGGGACTCATCAGTTTGGAACAGCAAGTTACCGAATTGGGGGCAGAAATCCTCTTATAGAAGCTTTTATAAGAGGATATCTGCCTTCTTGGTTACTTCCTCTTCCAAACCGATGAAAAGGACAGCACGCATGTGTTTTGCAGGGGCGTTGGAACTTCGTGAAAACAGGGGGAGCCCGGGGCAGTACCAGAACTTGGCGCTTTCTGGGGGAGCGGGGCAAGACACACTTTGTCACTCTTTACACTAAAGCTCAATTATAAAGTCATAAATGTTCATATGAACATTTTTTTTTTGAATAAAATAAATTTAAAAACGCTACTATTACGCCCGAGAAACCACAAACATTGCATTATTAATACGAACACGAACTTGATGTAATATTTGCTTAGAAATAGGAAGTCGGAAACTCTTATCCCTGAAAAATTTCCAAATGGTACCTTTTAAAAATGGTATCGACGATTTTTGGTGACTTTAGAAGTTGGAAAATTTTTGAAATAAGTCTTAAAATCGAATTTAGGCTATCTTTGATTTATTAGGGAGCAGGGTGTCAATGATTTAAATCAATTGATTTAAATCAGTGATTTAAATCGGGATTTAAATCAATTGATTTTTTTAAAAAAATCATTGATTTAAATCACTTTTATTTTAATCCTTAAAAAATTCTCTTGGACAATCCCAATTTCATTATTTTTACCCTTTTCTTTTAGAGCTTTGATTTCCATCTAATAAATTGAAAAGTAATCCTACTCATCTCCCCTCTTCAGATGCTGGAAGGTTGCAGTCCAAATAATATGTATGCACCAGGGTTGGGGTTTTGGATGTCCAAAACTGGTTTTGGACAGGACAGGTAAGTTTTACTGTCCAAAACTGTCTTAAACTGTCTAAAAGTGTCTTAAACTGTCCAAAAGTGTCTTAAACTGTCTAAAGCATGCCTAAAGGGTTTTAAGCTGACTAACTTCTATTAGCTGTAATATTGATAATGCATACATCTTAGTTTCTTAGTGTTAATTAGTTGTAATTAATTAAAATTTGACAATATTTAATTATATTTGTAATTTTAATATCTCCCCAAAAACAACAGTGTTGTAAAAAAATCCCCCGCCAAGAAAACCTTAAATACTCAGCCTTAAAAAGTTATGATATCGAGTTTTCCCGCCAAGTTTGTGCCAAACTACAACTAACCTGTATGTATAGTTCTTTTAAATTGTTTTCAGTTTTGCCAGGCGGGAAGCTTTGTCTTGTGAGGTGGTTGCTTACTGAGTAAAAACTTCCCGCCTGGCAGGACTGAAAACAATTTAAAAGAACTATACATACAGGTTAGTTGTAGTTTGGCACAAACTTGGCGGGAAAACTCGATATCATAACTTTTTAAGGCTGAGTATTTAAGGTTTTCTTGGCGGGGGATTTTTTTACAACACTGTTGTTTTTGGGGAGATATCACATATTTTTGCATTAATATTATTTCTTTGCCTGTTTTTTTTTTTCTCTTCAAAATTTACTTTGCATGTTTTTTTTCCCTTCAACATTTTTCTTGGCGGTCCGACATCTGTGGTTTTCTTGGCAGCATGCATTTGGTGCAAAAGTTCAAGGATCTTCTTCAGTCTAGGATAAATTTGAAATCAATCACAATGTACCACCCGAACCGACGCAAAACAAAGCTAGTTGCTAACAATACTACGATTAAATTAAAAGTTTAAAAAAAAACCCCAACCCTTACTGCCGATCTCATATTAAAATGAACTAAATTGAAGATCCCTTTTAAAAGCCTTATGCAATAAAATCAATTACAAATATTTTATTTGTTAACAAATAGAAACTGGCAACAGATGAAATTATAAATCATTGAGTTTTCTTTCCTCGTGGCCCAACAATGAAAACATAAATGCTCAGATGTTGAACAGAGCTAGTAGATAGAAATCGGACCAATTTTAAGCATTAATAACTCCGGGGTGCGATGACCCCGGGGGGTAAATTTTGGGAAAATGTCCTCAATGTCTCATCGAGAATATTCATACCAAAAATCAACACTAAAGACCCCCGGGGAGAAAAGATACGGAAAATAAAAACGAGGGGGAGGGGGTGGGGGGTCGAAAAACCCCTATGCCGAGCTTTGGGACAAAATAAATGTGGGTGCAAAAGCAGAGCTCAATCCGAGTTACCGTTTAGTCTGGACCCCTGTCAAACAATTTTTAAAAAGTGCGAAAAATAGCGATTTTATAACATACTAGCTGCGTAGCCCGGCGTTGCACGGGCTGTAATGTAGTGAAGGCAGTTTGAGAAAACTACTCGCCACCAAGGCGGCTCACCTTTAAAGAAATGAGGAAAGTTTAAACAGTTTACTCGCCGTCAAGGCGGCTCGCCTTTACAGTAGCGAGGAAAGTTTCAATTCACTACTCGCCGCCAAGGCGGCTCGCCTTTAAAGTACCAAGGAAAAGTTTAATAAACTACTCCCCGCTAAAGCGGCTCGCTAAAAAGCTTTCCTGCATCAAAGAATCAATCGAATTATTTGCACATGCTTCCTCAAAAATAAAGACGATGTCAAGTAGCGCATACTTAGCACTCTCCCTAAATTACAAATAAAATTCCTTTCCAAAAACAATTATTTCCAAACCGCTTTCTTCCGGTAAAATTAATTGCAAAATTCTAAACGAAAAAGTTCTTTTAATATTTGGATCGAAGCCAGAAAAAGTCCCTTCTAAAAACAGCAATTGCAATTTTATTTAAAAACACATTTTCAAAAT
>JAXGGA010013252.1:0-35887 GCA_038373865.1 Uloborus plumipes | reverse complement strand
CAAGTATCAATTGATTAGGTATAATCCATTTAGAAAGGACACAACAAAAATTATCTTTGTCAGAAGAAGGAGAAAATGACGTGTCCCAGCTTCAAATTGCTAGAATTTTCAATGTGATTTAAAATTAAACTGAAATGTAACAACAAAATAAATGACACTGCAGTGCACAAAAGATGCTTCTGACACCATTTCTGCAGTTTATTACGCAAATGAAAAAAAAATCCCCAAAAAACACTATTCTATGTTTTTCTATGTTTCGAATTGTCCACTCTGTTACAAGCCTTTTGGAAATAAAATAAACAATTGCATTCAATCTGATATATTTTTTAAAAAATATAGGTAGTATAACTGCCGTGATTAGCTTGCTACATTGAATTATGTCGTCAACAACCAGGGTGAGCCTCATTCTTTTCTTATGGTAGTTAATTTGAACTGTTGGATGTCCACTCTGTTACAGTCGATTTCATGATGAAAAAAAAGAGATTTTTTCTTGAAATTGCAGACAGACTTACAATTTTAGGCTGTTTATTCCACTTTATGCTTGTTCTGTGATTCTAACTTTTCTTTGTGATTATGAATATATTTTAAAGGCTTATTTGTCCACTCTGTTACACAAAGTGATCAAAATATTTAATATCCTTCCATAAATAAGTCATGTACTAGTTCAGTGGTGGCCAACCCGCGGCACGCGTGCCACAATGTGGCACGGCAGAGCAGTAAGAGTGGCACGCGAAGACTTTTTGAAAAAATTCCAAAATTGAGGGGAAATTGTCGATCTCAAAAATATTGATAAAAACTAAAACCCTTGAACTGATGAATATAATGAAATTATGACGATTAAGTGTCACGAGGCTGGCTTACAAATTGTCTTAACTACAATATTGCAAAGTACTTAGTGTTAGCTTCGGACATCCAACGAAAGTTGTGACGCTACAGACAATGCTTTGTGAAGTATATTTGTGCTTGACACGAATGAAACTTGCGATACTGCAGAATGGATTCTTGATCTGCAATAGTTTCAGCTACGGGTGATGATTTTTTTTTTAATGTTAACTCTGCAAGTAAAATTAAGAAACCAGATTGGACAAATTTCGGTATGGTTGCACAAATGAAGATCCTTAAATTGTTTTTGTTACATTATTTGAAAATAATTTAGGGAGAAACTTCAAAAGTATCATCAAATGATTTATCACAAACTCCTTGCCAAAGAATGGGACTTTTTCTCTGCTGGTGACCCTGTAGAGTTCACTGTATTAACAAACTACGAAATAGAGCTGTGAATGTTTTGGGGACTTTTCCCAGGAGAAAGAGGAGAGCACGGCAAGTTACTCCTTCATTGAAATGTGCAATAGCTGTCCAAAGGAAAAACATCATAAGATTTTAGAATTTTAGGGAGTGTGTTTATTAAAATGTCTGATGGAAGGAAAGCAATGAGGACTTGCTACTTAGGAATGAAGAAGAGCAAATGAATTTAGCTATGTCATCTCTTATTATCCGGCATTTAAGTAATTTAAATTTAAGATAGAACAAAAAAGTTTTCTAAGGCCATCTGCATTCTTTTATGATGAAACTTCAGTTCCTTTCTCTCTACTTTGGAGAAAAAAGAATATTACATTAAATTTAATACTGAAAGTATCAACCTAAATTTAATAATTTTCCAATGATATATGGAGAAAAATTTACACCTAATTTAAGTATACATTCAGTGTTAGGTTCGAGGATTTTCAGGATCATAAAAAAAATGCTGATCTTTTCAAATTATTTGTCTATTTCTCTGCAAGACACTAGTTGTCACCCTTCTGAAATCAAAATCAGAATTTCTGACCTTTTGCATTAGTAATCAAAAGAGCTTACTTCATCTACGTTAAATAGAAATTTGGAAATTTGTACCAACATTTTTTTTTTTTTTTACATTTACACGCTCTAGCCGTCTGATGCTGTTGTAGATTTGGTTCAAAGTACGCTTCTAAATAAATGTTTTTTGTTATGAATGCAGAAAAATCTAAATACCGTTGAATATTAATTGATAGCAACTAAAGCACTTAAACTTCTTTGGATTCTCAAGAACTAATCCTAAAACTAAAGACTTGGTAAAAAAGGTAGAGACTCATAAACCACCTTAAGTACAGACTGTTTTATTTTTAGAATAGAATGTTTGATGTTATTTGTTTCTTTTTTAAGCATAAGCCAACTGACAGAACTTATAAAAGTGTTTATTAACGGTAACTCTTAAGTTCGGACTTGTTTTATCTTTATTATCATTTATATTTCAATTGCTATGATTTACGAGAAAAAATGTTTTATTTGAGTAAGAATTATATAGTCAGCCAACAAATAACCTATTTTTAACTTTTTAAAAATGTTCAGTTTGTTGGAAAAATTCAATGTGGCACGCTGAGCTTTTTCTCTCCAAATAGTGGCACTCTCCATTAAAATGTGGGCCACCCCTGTACTAGTTATTTACACTTCATTATGCACAAATAAATTGAAACTCAATTTAAAAAAATATGATTAGTTGGTGCAAATTATTTAAATTGATAATCTTAATATAAGTAAAGAGTTTCAGACAAGATTAGTACCATTTTTGCTGGAATGACCCATTTATATATATATATATATATATATATATATATATATATATATATATATATATATATATATATATATATATATATATATATATATATTATATATATATATATATGGGCGATTCTCTGTAAACTGGTAATTGGCTGTCCGGACTGAGCATTTTAAAAATAATAAAGTGTAATAATGTATTTATCGCTCTTAATACAAGTAAAGCATTAATACTTTGTGGCCCAATTGTTTTTGGAGTGATAACAATTTAATTTTTTTTTCTAGAAATTATCTAAGCGCCAAAAACACAGTCCCCTGGCTGTCCCAATCCCATAGTCTAACTGTTGAAGATAGTATTTCAAAAAGCCTATTAACACTACAAAAATTTGGCAATTAATATCTAAAAATAGAATAATGAAGCTATATTTTTCTTATGAAATAAGGTATAATTACTTATTTCTAAAACATAAAATTGCCATGTAAATTCTGTCCGGAGTTTTTTCAAACAGTCCCCTGCAACAAATTCAAAGCTGTAATACGAAAAATCTATAACTTTTGCAAATTCTTTTTGGCATGAAGTTTAAAGTAATCAGTGTAAATTCGCCGATTTGAATTGCGGAAATCGCCGAGAACGGTGTTGAAACGCTACTTTGCTTAGTTTGAGAGCCACATTTGTGATGAAAATTTGCATCAGGGTCGTTGCGAAAACAGTCCACTGGGAAGTGATTTTATTAATGTCAATTAATTTAATTATAAAACATATTAGTTATTATGTCCACGATTTGTGCCTAAATTTATAGGTAGTCTCGTTACTAATTATGTTCCAATAGTTTTGCAGATATTACGCAACAAAGAGCAAAAACACAGTCACCTGGCACAGTCCCCTGCCTTTACCCCCTATCATGATTTATCAGAAAAACACAAACTTCAATTGCCCCTCTTTCAAACCAAAGTAATGGATTCATTTTCTGAGCAATAGTATTATAATTATACAAACATTTCAAAAAACCGTGCCCGGACAGATTTCGTGTGAAAAATGACGAGTTTACAGAGAATCGCCCATATATGTATATTTCAATTTGGTTGCGTTTCATTAAATTCTAAATTGCAGTACGTTATATGTAAAAATGAGAAAACACTTTTGGTAACATTTTGACGGTAAATATATAATGCATAAATCTATCTTGCAGAACAATTTTGGGCAAATAATTTTGCGTCGCAGAACATCACTAAGTATTCTGCTTTGGGGTGTATGCATATATATATATATATATATATATATATATATATATATATATATATATATATATATATATATATATATATATATATATATATATATATATCGATCTTCTTATATCTCGATCATTTGAACAGTATCTGTGTTAGATTTGAAACTACAATAAATCATTGCAAGGTGAAAGACAATTTATCAAAGATATGCCTGCATTAACGAGTGAATTTTCTAACCCTCCAGAACCGTTTTTATTCTTTACAGCTCAATATTAATTTTTATGTATACGGGCGATTCTCTGTAAACTCGTCATTTTTCACACGAAATCTGTCCGGGCACGGTTTTTTGAAATGTTCGTATAATTATAATACTATTGCTCAGAAAATGAATCTATTACTTTAGTTTGAAAGAGGGCCAATTGTAGTTTGTGTTTTCTGATAAATCATGATAGGGGGTAAGTCCCCCGCCTAGTATAATTAGGCAGGGGACTGTGCCAGGTGACTGTGTTTTTGCTCTTTGTTGTGAAATATCTGCAAAACTATTGGAACATAGTTACGAGACTACCTATAAATTGAGGCACAAATCGTGGACATAATAACTAATATGTTTTATAATTAAATTAATTGACATTAATAAAATCACTTCCCAGAGGACTGTTTTCGCAACGATCACGATGCATACTTTCAGCACAAATGTGGCTCTCAAACTAAGCAAAGTAGCGTTTCAACACCGTTCTCGGCGATTTCGGCAAATTCACACTGATTACTTTAAACTTCATGCCAAAAAGAATTTGCAAAAGTTATAGATTTTTCGTATTACAGCTTTGAATTTGTTGCAGGGGACTGTTTGAAAAAACTCCGGACAGAATTTACATGACAATTTTAAGTTTTAGAAATACGTAATTATACCTTATTTCATAAGAAAAATATAGCTTCATTATTCTATTTTTAGATATTAATTGCCAAATTTATGTAGTGTTAATAGGTTTTTTGAAATACTATCTTTAACAGTCAAACTATGGGATTGGGACAGCCAGGGGACTGTGTTTTTGGCGCTTAGATAATTTCTAGAAAAAAAAATTAAATTGTTATCACTCCAAATACAATTGGGCCACAAAGTATTGATGCTTTACTTGTATTAAGAGCGATAATTACTTTATTACACTTTATTATTTTTAAAATACTCAGTCCGGACAGCCAATTACCAGTTTACAGAGAATCGCCCATACCTATAATGGTTCCAAACAGTGAATTTTTTTTTAAAAAATATTAACATTCACGTGCATTTATTAAGTCGTTCATTGCAAATTTATGGCTATAACGTAAAAGTTTCAATTTCCCTTCTCATTTCACTGCGTATTATTTAATTTTTAAGACACAATTACGCCTATAAACATTTTTTTTCTATTTTGTTTCTTTAGACTTCACTAAAAACAGGTACAGGTAAACTACTGCATATCATTACATAGCGGAAAAATGACCAAAACGTATGTATTTCTAAAATTTACTCATTTTAAAAATTAACAAGTCAAAATTTAACAAAGTCCAAAATCTTCAAAACTTACTTGAAAGGTGAAGTATTTCACACTAAATTTCTTGGAAATCACTTGTAATTCTATAATGGTTCTTTAATTGCCCTTCAAAATACTAATACTTCCTAAATATTCTTTTCGTGGAAAAAATCCCCATGGATCAAACCTCCCTAGTCCCCCCCCCCCCCACCCCCCCCCCTGTGTTGGATGAAAAGAAATGTATCCGAAAAACTTTTTATATAAATAGTTCGCTTGCATTCCATTTCAGTAAACAATTCAAATTATTTCGGCCTCTTTTTTTACTTTTTTTTTTTTTTTGCTTCCTATTCAAAGACCACACGTGAATCAGCAGTCTGTGAAGAGTTCCTCAGTTCGTGCGAGTACACTTGCATGCGATCGTTCCGATTCCGCTTATTTTCGGGAAATGAGTTTGTGGCAGAATAAAACCATGTTTCTTAAAACCAACCAAATATTACGCAATGTAGGTGAGAACTATAATGCAGAAAAAAACAGCGTACTCCTGTGCGATGCATTTAGCGCTTCTGCATTTATTAATTTTTAAAATAGTACTTATACAGGAGCAGCATTTTTATAGCTCCACACAATATTTTCGAGACACTAACAATCAACTAAAAAACTGTTAAAAGCAAAGCATTGTAACAATGTATAAAAGATTTAAATTGCACGTTGTCCACATTGCCCACCATTTTTCCAGTTGTTTAAATTAATGAGTATTCCTCAGAATGCTTATATTTATTGTCTTATACTGCGTGGCTAAGCACAAAAGTCGTATCTGCACTTTTTAACAAAATTGAGTTGTCGCCACCAGGTGGCTCTTTGTGACGTATTTTACCTAAATGTATAATTATATGGTCATTGGAGAAGGAAATATTTTTTAAAAAATTCTAAAAAAGTTTCATCTTAATCAAATACATGGTGGCGCAAAACTTTAAAGAATTAAATATCTCGGTTTGACGCAGGGCCCGATTAACCCCTGTGGTTAAGGGAAGCACAGTCTCATTTTGGGGCCCTCCGCTTTTTGTTCTGGGGAACATTTCTAAAAATATTTGGCAAATTTAAAATCTAAATGATTTAAGAGTAAGAAAAGCTGTTAAAGTACAATGTATCACAGTTGGGACAAATTATATTGAACCAGCTCTCTTTAAAGCTAAATATAAAAATCGAAACTTGAATTTTTTTGTAGCTTTTCAGTCATTTTTGGGCCCCCCAAAAATTTGGAGGGGAAACTCAAGCTTCCTCAGCCTTTTGGGTAATCAGGCCCTGGGTTTGAGCTCGACTGCAGATACCACATTTGCGCTTAGTACGGCAGTATACACATTTCTACACAAATTTGTTTGTAAAACCAACAGCATTTTGGAGGAACCGAACTTGCACCTGAAACAAGGACTGTAGCCAAGAAATAGCTTATTTTGTAGCATGTTATGCAGCATTTGTTGCTATGTTATTCAAGTATCAAATGCAATACACGTGTACACCTCTCCTGTGTTGCATTGCATTTGATACTCGGCAAAGAAAGTTTTCTCTAGCCGAAGTCTTAGTCCACTTGCGCACGTCGCTGTTTGTCATTTATCTTTACATCAACAACCTCCCATCTTTAACACTGAAAAAGGCTTTCTTTGTAATCCCGAAGCACATCTGCAAGTTTTTGGAAATTTGATATTTTTAAAGTAGTTTGATACTTTTTTACGCTTTGCGTTCTTGAGCACAACTAAGGTCAGAAGACTTCAGAAAAAAATTAGGCTTCTTCATTCTCTCTTTTAAGAAGAATGCATTTTTTAATAAAGCTTGAATCAGGGACGTCATTTCAAGTTTTTCCAGGGGGGGGGGGCAAAGGGTCCAAACACAATGCAATTTCACCGAAAAAACATCAAAAACCACGCCCACTTATATGTAAATACATTGATTTCTCAAAGCCAGGGGGGCAATGGACCCCCCTAGCCCCCCTAAATGACGGGCCTGCTTGAATTGAAATTCATTTTCATTATTAATATAACCCTTTTTTAATAGCTTGAGCTGACTGTCTTACGATGCCTGATTGTTCAGTTAATAGAAATTTATGTCTTTTAACCTGACAGTTCAGGGTTCGAGTCTGCCTTTTATAGCAAGCTTTATTCGGATAACATCTGACGCGTTGAAATGTATTAATGCAGCGAGAATTTTCACAGTTCAATAAAACTAAGCGCAATGTAAGCATGAAAAGAATGGTATTCACCTTTAAAAATTCAGACTTAAAGAGATTCTTTGTATACAACTTGATAGAAACTTCAAAGCCGATGAACATTTTTGAGAAATTGGACAAATCTTAAACTAAAGATCAAAAAATCATTTCAGTGATAGTTATTAACTTTAAAATGTAACTAAAAAGACTAAAAAAATCTTTTGTGAGTATTTTATAGTGAGAAAACATTAAAGATATCAATATTGGATCCTGTGCTAAATCTTTAAGGCCAACATAGAAAAAAGTATAGCAAGAAAAAAAAAGTCCAAACATTTTGAAGTTTGTGTATGTGTCATTTCTTCGAATTACTTTATTCTTGTTTTCATTGATGTATCTAGTTTTCGACATGGCTCTGAGTTCTGTTTTATACCATTCATTTTCGATAGTAGATTTCAGCTCTATTGATAAAGTAAAATGTCTCCTATTCGCAGAAACTTTTTTTGCTAAGTCACCTCATAAGTTCTCGATCGGGTTGAGATCTGGCAACAAAGCACCCTCAAGTCACAACAGTGTCGCCACCAAATTGGCGCTTGAGAATATTTATTTATTTTATTTTATTTTATTTTATTTTTATTTTTTATCTATTTATTTTTGTAAATCTTACCAATAGTACTTTCATACAGGGCCGTCGACAGGTTTCATGGGCCCCTATGCAACTTTTTGTGGGCCCCCCTCCCCAAAATTTTACTTAAACTTCCTACTATTATTTTCACACAAATAGCGTAAATTTTGTCAAAGGATGTAACTAAAATTTTATATGTTTAACTGAAAGTTTCCGTAATTAAAGAAAACAAAGAAAAGATGTGCGATACTTTTTTTAAGGGAGTTTTCAACTTTTAGTGCCGCAGCTGCAACACGCCTTGAATTTTAGGAGTGCAGGCAGAGCCTTTGCTCCCCCCCCCCCCCTCCCTAGATTTTTCGTAAGGGAAAAATTCGCTTTTACTTTTTCGATGAATTGTAGATATACAATTTCATTCAACATTTTTAACTTTTGTGTGTCTTTTTCACTGATAAGTGATAATAGCTCCCGTGTTTTTTCTTGTTTTTTAATGATCCCGGTTTCATTTTTTGTTTGGGGGGGGGGATTTTTTCATACAAACAGCGGGATGAGTATTAGAATGTTGTAATGACCTCGTCTTTAATTGGGGTGTAGAGTAGACCAGTCCCAATTGCAGGGGGTCCGGGGGATTTTCCCCCTGGAGAAATTTTGAAAAATAGATACAAAAATTCGGCATTTTGAAGCCTTATATGAAGTACTTAGACGGAAGAATGTGAGAAAAAAAGAGGCAAACAAAGACCCATGGAAAGTTATACATTCGGTCAAAATTAAAATGATTTGTGGTTCGACAAATCGTTGACATCAATCGACGAGGAATAAGAGCAAGAGAGAAGAGGGAACGGAGAAAAAATACTACATCTGAAAAATTGCTGAAATGTGGCATATTTCACAAAGTTATTTTTGGAGTAAAACTAACAATTTTATGTGATCTAATGGTTAAGAATACTTCCTTTGACTCTTGTGATCGAACTCGAAATTCAATACGGAAAGAACTCTTTTCAAAAAAAGAAAAAAAAAAAAAAACGAATAAAAAGACAAAGGGGAAAAAGTAGTCGAGCAAAACACTCATAAAAATAATAAAAACACAGTTCATGCAAAAAATAGTAAACAACCATATAAATTCAAATTGTAACTAAAAATGATTACAAAAAACAACAACCAAAACATGAATTGCCTCTTTATTTTTTGCAGAAAGTGGCAGAAAAAAATCTTTAAAATTATTCCTTACTTGTGATATTTGATGAATTATTGAAGAAGTTTTGTAGTTGTCATAAAAAATACAATTGAAAAATAATACATGTGATCATTTAACCAAAATAATTTACAATAATTTACAAGTTTTGTTGCTCCAGAAGAAGATGAGTCATGTCTTAAACATTCGCAATTGATACCAATGCTATAATGACATGAAATAAGTGTTCCACGAATTACTTTAATCTCTCTGCTCAATACTAAGAGGTCACTCGTTCTAACCGTAGTCACAGACGGCAAAAGAAAAAAAAAAGGAAGGGAGGATTCTCAATTTAGAAAATAAAATTTCGAATTTGACCAAATGATAAAATACGAGCATGCACGCATTCCTACATCCCATAAAAAGAAAGATTAGGCATTTTTTTTTAATTGCAAAATTGCAATACTCAAACATTTGCCGAATCGTCAGGTACAATTTGGGGTTTTTTTTTTTGGAAACTCCTAATGCATGTGGTATCAATTTCAATTTACATTATTATTCTTTGTTAACAAAATATAATATCAAAATACAAGCAAAACTTACCGGAAAGATATGTTTGTGGACTCAGCAGAGGACTTTTATGTACGCAAAAAGATAAATAGAAGTGTTGCTGGTGATATTAAATGTTAACTGGTTTTATTAATCTGAAAAATAATCCCAGGAAATGAACTGTGATAAATGACTGCAACAAAATGTCTTCTGTTATAAATGACTGCAACAAAAGCTTGTTTACGGAAATCTGGTAAAGCAACTTTGCATCAGCGCGACAAATTTGAACAGCCGTTTGCCCTATAGGAACCCAAGGAACCCACCTGGGTCCATTCAGAACGGTACTACATCAAAGGTAATCAATTGACAGCATAGCAGGTATCTTCCCTGTGGGACTATTACCCCTGGACACAGTGGCTCTGTGATTGACCTCCCACAAAGTTCTCGGAAGAGAGCTCATAAAGGGACAATTGCGGTTTCTTGCCGTGAGATAAAGAAGGCCGAATCTTACAAGGCCCTGGGGCCCTACTCTCATTGTATCGTCAATATAGTCGATACCGAGAATACGGGTTTTTTGTGCCCCGTGACGTCACATCTCGTGAGACACGAATAATCGCTAATCTCAAAGCCACTTCTAATTTAAGGTATCTAGAATCGCGCCGAGAAGTTTACGACAGGGTAAGAAGACGTGAGATGTGTTCCTCGGCAGTGAGAAGCTGTTTGTTTATTCCATTTTTTCTCAACGCGGAGTGTGCCATAATGTTTATAAGTTCTGCAAATGTTGTTTAGTATGTTCTTACATTGAGAGTTAAGATTTTTTCTTTATTTTGAGTTTGAATTTGGGAAAGGCATCCATTTATCGGCAATAATTGGAACCCTGCAACTTTGTCGATTATCTATAATCATCTTATTTTACTGATTAGTTGGTCAAAATTTTGCAAATTGAAATTACTTTAAGGTATGCCCAAAACTTGAATTTATCTTGAGCCAGGGTGTCGATATAACACAGGGGGGGGGATACATTTCCTTTAATAAAATTAGCTCTTTACTCAAATTCTATTTTCCATCAGGGGAGGGGGGGAGCATTTCGTTTTTATCGTATCGTATTTAAGTTTAATTTTTCCTCACAGAATAATTCAATCATCGTTTTTCAAGTCTTAAAATGATATCAAAAGCGTAAAACATGAATTTGTTTCTTTCAATTCTCAAACATACATTTTTAAATGCATTTTGGAAAAAAGAACCGTAAAGATTTGCGAAAAGGCCAAAATATCGCGAAAAGCAAAATTGAGTCTATCAAAATCATTGCAAAAAGCGCAGCACATGCAGTAATTTTTACCCCTCTCAAAAAACAAATGTTTTAAATACACGTTTTGAAAAAGTGACACCTGGACACAGAGCACGACTTTGTAGGACGTTGAGCACGAGCTTTATGTGCTGCCCCCCCCCCTCAAATAAAAACAATTTTAATGAAGTAGTAAAATATTTTGGATTTCAAGTTTTCGAAAGAGTATTTTTAAATGTATTTTTTATCTCGTCATAGTGCGGTATGAAATTTCTCCATTTTAAAAACTTTAGATGGATTTAAGTCCCCCCCCCCCAAACGTTGGTGCCATGGGCCTGTGCCCCATATACCTATGCCTTAATTTTGCCCTGCCCAGACATGTGATTTTTCTTTACTTAGCATTTAAAGACTGAAAATACAACTATTATTCGGAAACAAAAATGAGTAACGCAAAAAGGGGACTTTCACTTAAAGCCTGAATTTTGAACTATTATTGCGATAAAGTCAAAATATCGCTAAAAATAAAGTCATGAAGTTAAATGATTTAATTTAACAAATATTTTTAATTATTAGTGTCATTTTTTTTTAATATTTATAATTTTTTTCATGTTTATTCGAAGCATTTGATACATTGAGATGAATTCGTATAGTTTGTATCGACACTTTACTTCACTCACGCTTGTATGCTCGTATGTGTTGAAAAGATGTACTATTTGCGATTTAAAATTCTAATATTTTTAAATTCCTGAAACACAACATCTTAATCTGCCCGAATACTTTTAATATTTGGCTCTCGAATCATTTTGCCATCTATTTCGGAGGCTAAGCTAAACCAGAAAGTTAAAGCAAAATGCAAGCGCGAATGAGATATACTATCATTTGATTAGTCAATCGGTTTTTCCTTCTCGATACGCGGTAGAAAGAGAGAAAATTCTCGCTTGGGCACATTAGGGCTTTCAGGTTAGCACAAAATTTGACAAGCGACTACTTTTTCGGTGGTTTTTGCTTGTCGTGAGGGAGTAATAGACGTCACTGGAAGTTCCAGGAAGTTTCAGAGTAGGGCCCTTGGAATCTTACTTGAGCCAAGAGAGAAAGAATAGCTTGTGATGGTTTTATCAGTAGTAAAGAAAAAATATATTAAAAAAAGCTTAAATTGACGTTTTTTTTTTAAATTAGAATATCTTATCTAACTTTTTAAGGCATGAAAAACAATGAAAATTTTGAAAATACAGTTAAATGAGCGCAGGTAAAAAATGTGCGGTGATATTCGGAACGATAATGATAAATTTGGCGCTCCTTTAGCGTGGCAAAAGAAAAAAAAAGTTTTAGTTACAGTCTCCCACAGAAATATCCTAGCTTTTTTAAATGAATATTTTTAAAACACATAAATGCTTGTTTCTTAACTTCGGAAAAACAAAATCTGTCATGCTACTCAGAACGATTAGGCTGAATTGAGCGCCCTTTAGCAATACTCCCACATGTGGTGTAGGCATGACCCGATTAAGATGTTACTAGGCCCTAGGCCAAGTACTTTTTTGGGGCCTCCTGTAATTAGACTTTACAATTTAGGCTTTGGATAAAACAATGTCAGCTCTTGACTAGAGAAATTTTCTCATTTAGGGGCCCCTATATTGAGGGGCCCTAGGCCACGGTCTAGTTAGCCTATTCAGTAATCAGGCCCTGGGTGTAGGCGTTGCACGCCAACTTACGGCGGGCCTGGGCGGGGAGTGGGCTCATATCACAAATGGTGGTAATTGCTGGGAGCCCTCATGACATAGAGGTCCTGAAAGGAATGTTCTACAATTGCTTACTGTAATAGCAATGGACAAAGGGGCTCCATAATCCCTAAATTCACCACTGTACAACAACGGCTTCAAAAGGACGAAAAGGGAAGCATATTGCATTATAATAACTTTTATTCATCATCTTAATATCCATTTTCTCGGGTTTTTTCAACATTTAAATCTATTTTCAGATACATCCATGGGCATTTCAAAAGTAGATTGTAGTTACTACTTTAAAAAAAAAAAAAAAGTTGCTGCTGTAGTTAACTACATTTTTAATCAAGTAATTGTAGGAAACTACAAAAAAAAAAAAAAAAAAAATCTGACCACTGATTGAGTGTAATTCAAAATGCAGCAAAATTTTTAAAATTTCAAAATTTCATATGTCTGCCTAAACAGCAATAAGTTAATTGAGGGTGGCGTGTTGTAGGGGCAAGATGTCCCATTACAATATCTGGTCCTGGGGTTCACGGATTGATGTGGGGCCCTGATACTAAATAAGCTCCCCTCCCCCAAAAAAGAACGGATAAATCAGTCACATACTAGTAATAGAGAATAGAAATCAATGAAACACTACGTTTACGAGTCAATTTCATTGAGATGGAAACCCTGGGGTAGGGGGTCCTAACAGTAATGTTGCTCCGGGGCCCTTGCTTTATTCAAGTACTGGATGCTACAAATGTGGAATAAGCAAGACTGATGTGAAGCATCTTGGGAAAAAGTATAATGATGCCGATCAATGGAAAGCGAAAGAATAGTTTAAAAAAAATCAAAATCTGCAAACCGAAAAAAAAAATGCCACAATGTTTTTCTAATCTCTCTCATTTGGGGCCCTTTTTGGCACGGGGGCCCTTGACGATCGCTCACAAACTGCCCTGGCCAGTCAACTTTTCCAGCCCAGTTCCAAGAAAAGCCGAAACGCCAGAGAAAAGAGTACGCGTTTCGTTCCTTTTAAAAAGATGTGAGATATGTCGAAAGTAGGGGCTGAGAAAAGAAACTAATGAAATTTCTCATTTTTAATGTGGAGCGTTGAACATTTGTTCGTAATTTTAGACCCTAAATGGTTAACCCATAATAAAAAAAAAAAAAAAAAAAAAAAAAAAAAAAAAAAAAAACGGAATTTTTTTTGTTTAATATTAACTCTTTAGGCCCGCTTCGCGGGCCCCCTGACCTCTCAGGGGCTCCTATGTAATGCATAGGCTTGGCCCCCCCTCTCGACGGGCCTGCTTTCATAAGACTGGGCCATCCAAATTCCACGTGGTTTCTCCAGAAAAAATATTTGTATCGCTCATGTCATGACACATTCTGGCTAAAGTTCAAATGCTCTATTTTGCAGATGTTTAGTAACTAACTCTTATTAAATTTTGCTGCATGAATAAAGCTTCCACATCTTCTAATTGTGTAAAATATCGGTGTTTTTTTGACCAACATTTGAATTTGCCGTCTGAATAATATTCCTGGTAGAGTACTTTCCAATTGATGCAGGTTTGCAAACTTTTCTTTCATCGCGCGAGAACAAGCTTTATGTCTTCCAGATGTTCTTTTTACCACAATTGTGGTTGAATTTTTTAAAAAATGTTGACTATAGTTTTTGATATTCTTCGGTTTACTTTTTTTTTCTTCTTCTTTTTTTCTCAATAGCACGGCCCCCCGTTGAAGATAAAGCTTCGATCTTCCCTCGTTCATGAACCGTTAAATTCCTTCCTTTAAACACCATGGGAGGCCCTAGCGCCGGACATCCCGGACCCCTGTCCGGTGCGGTAAATTTTTAGGGGCGGCATTTTGAGTCGAATATCCAAAAGAAAGTTTTCTTTAACGAAAGAAAAGTATAAACTAATTTTAAAATAAACATTCATTCTGCACATCGGAATCCTGAAAGGTATGAGTGTAGCAATGTTTAAGTGTGTTATTTAAATGTATCCCATTCAACACAGCATTTTTGGCTATTTCAACACAGCCTATAAAATTAAACGATTTTTTTTATATATACTTATAAAATACACCAATTTTTAGAAACTGTCAATGGAGACATTTTAAAAAACAAACTAACTACAGTAGATAACTTTTTTAAGCATGTCAAGGTTTTGAAATTATTTTTAGAAGACACGGGCTTCACGAACCTAGTTTTTTTTTGAGGGGGGGGGGATCTGAATTCACCAAATGATACGCCGAATTTTATCGAATGAATAAAAGATAAACTAATAAAATATGTGCATGCATAAATACTTACATCTTATGAGAAGATACATAAGGCATAGTTAAAACATAATAATAATGCATGATTGCAATGTTGCAAAACATGTTTTGTAAAAGTAGCTCAGCTAGTAATCACTACTTGCGTAATCATAGCGCCAAACTTTAAATAAAATTTCAATTTTTATAAAGATTAAACATTCTTTAATGCTTTCAAAGCATTTAAATATTTTCCTATTCAAAAAGGGAAATTATCTTGGATCAAAACTACATTTCATAACTGACACCTCCAAACTCTTGATAAAAAAAGAGATCACATATTGATGTAACTACTGGCAATCAATTGAAGCTAAAATTTATTCAAATTGATATTTTGCATTTTTAGATTGAATCCTAAAGATTTAGTCCCAAAATTTCCAAAAGGAATGTAAAACAGCGTTACTTCCTGCGCTGCAGCAAAAGCAAAATTCAGAAGCAATTACATGCTGAAGCTGACATTAGGTTGCTGATTTAAACAGTTATCCCAGACGTTTTAAATACTTTCCAAGGAAAAACCCTCACAGCCAAATCGTGAATTCGCTGAACAGATTGATTTAAAAATTGACTCAGAAAGTTTGCAGGATTAAAAGTCAAAAAGATTTTTTTTAAAAACCTTTAGTTTTTTTACTTCCTTTTACGTAGTAAAGGAAGTATTGTGATCGCGAAAAAAAAATCACTCAAATTGGAGTCTAAATTTTGATTTTGCTTACCCCCGAATGAGTTTTCAGTAGTTTTTTCGACCTGTTAGCACGTGCATATGTACCTACCAACATATAAGCAGCCGAAAAATACTTTTCAACCACCCCCGAGTTAATTACGACGAGTTTTCTCGTGACGTCTGTATGTACGTATGTGCGGATGTATGTACGTATGTATGTGCGTATGTATGTGTGTCGCATAAATCAAAAACTATATGCCGTAGAAGCTTCTAGCTTGGTATGTAGGCTCTGAGGAGGGTCTAGTTGTGCACCTCCCCTTGTGGTTGCATTCGAATGTTCCCAAGGGGGTGTTTTACCCCTTTTTTTTCTTAGTACTCCTGCCATTTACCATTGCATTACAATACATTTACAACAATACATTATCTGGTATTTCTGATATAGCAAGCAAACTATTAATCTCTCATCAAATTGTCATAAAAGTGTGCATCAGATACAAGTATAAATTAGCTGCAGTTTTAAATGAATAGGGTGAGTTCTGGTAAGTGCGTACCCTTTTTTTCAAAGTTCATGTTCTCAAGGATGCTGCTCTGTTGAAAAATCTTGTACACTCACAATTTTTTTTTTAAAGTTTTCTTTCCAGATCCTTTAGTAAGATTTTCAAGCATATAATATGTCAAATAAACCATAAGCATAGGTTTTGTGACCTGGTTTATGACACCTATTCTAAGGTACGCACTTTCCCTACCTAGCGGGGTAAGTGCGTCCACCTTAAATTATGTGAATATGAGCAGGAAAAAACCTCTGGCACATATTAAATATGTTAGGTAATTGCCTTGGGATAATTCCTATTACTAGAGATCAGCACTTGCTTGCATGGATGAAACGCAATCAGTGATATCCCACGTGTCTTACGAACAACTGTAATTTGAAGATTGAGAGAGTTGTGTCTGTGATTTTTCCTTTGTTCCTTTAAAGACCAAGTGAGCATATGTAAGTTGTTTTTATTCAGTAATAATCACTTATAGTCTACATAGTTAATTTTGGTTTAATACATTAATCGGTCTGTGTGTAAGCCAGGGTTCGCACTTACCCCTTCTTAAATGTAAGATGAGACATGTGCGTCCAATAGCGTTGTTGTAAGTGCGTACCCCTGTGATTTTCTTTAATTCTCTTTGTATGGTAGATCTTTAGGTGACCAGAGTGAACAATTCGTTTTTTTTTTTTTTTTTTTGAATAAATACGGTTTTAAAATATTTTTCTTATTAGAATCAACAGCAGTAAGAAAAAACACAAAATAAAGAGCAAAAAAAAAAAAAAAGAAAATAATTAATCATGATATGATACTTGTACTTTTTTTTTTCCTGTACATTGAAATAGTTTTTCACAAGGTGTTCTTAATTTTCTTAAATATAATTTATTCATTACTCCACTTTCGTTTTTTGAATCAGTTGGTTCCTTATTTAGTGTTTCACTTAATTTCATTGCTTCATTTGCCATTCTGGTTTAAATTAAGTATAGCTTATCAGATCGCTATTTTCAACGAAAAACTTACTGATATCTAAAAGCCAATATATTTCAGAGATAATGAATAAAATTGAAATATTATGCCGTATTCAATGTAAATATAAATACTTGATGGAAATGACGTCGGATTTATAATCGGCTTATAAAAGAGTTATAAGCAGAATTAAAGGTGAATTACGAGAGTCGGATTTTCCACGTAATGGTACACACTTGCCTTATCGTAATGGTACGCACTTGCTCCGCATAATAGTACGCATATGCGTCATGATAGTGGTACGCACTTGCCCCATCATAATGGTACGCACTTACCCTCACCTTACTTTAAAGAAAGGGAAAGTGCGTACCGTCCTATAAACAAATTTTACTTATAATATTTGATCAAAATACCCCATGTACGTTATTAGTAGCTACACTGTTAAAAAAAACCTGAATTTTCAGGAAGTTTTTTTTCTGATTTTAACAGAAAATTTCTGTTTTCGCTTCAAAACGTATCTTTTCCTTAAAGGAACAGACATATTCCGTGAATTACAGATCATTTTTTCCCCGCGCCAGGAACTTGGAAACTTGGACGCTTGCCAAAACATATATCGTTCGAATGTAGTGAGAAACCGATAGTGTTGTGAAGCCATTTTGCTTCAAAATTTGAGATTGCAAGGATTGGAAAACTTAAGCTGGATTTATAGCGTTCTCCCAATTATTTTGTGCCGTTAGAAGACTTGTGAAAAAATGATCTTTTCACGCTCCTGGAAGTCATTCTATTCCTGAAAGGATTCTATATGCCGCGTTGGATACAAGACGCATCCGCCGAGTTTCCCTTGTCCGACATTTTAAAGAAGATTTAGTTTATCAGTCCATAATTCATCGCAATGCATTCACGCAAAATGGGCAACAAAGGGGTGTGTGAGTATATTTTAAAATCCATACCCCCTTTTGTTGTTTTTTTTGTAAGTCGTCTATTAGAGAGAAGATTTTCGTCCAGGAAGAGGTAAGGCTTTTGCCCCATCAATTTTTATCATGTTTTTATTTTTGTTATTATTATTTTTAATTTAATTTGAGTCTAGACTTAATAGTTTGTTATTTCATGATGTGAACTGATAGACATTTAAGAGTTACATATATAAACCAACTATAATGGCTGAGGGTTAGTAAAATGATTTTTGTAATTTTCCACAACGATTAAAAAACTTAGTCTCAAAACTAAGCTTTTTTAATACGCTTTTATTAGTTTCACATGTCGGTTTGTTTGTATGCATGTATGTAACTCTAAATGAAAGATCAATTCACGTTCTTTGAAAATATTAAAAGTAATATGTTTAATACTGTTAACACTAAAAGCTGAAGTATATATTACATGTTGATGTATTATAAGTGCATCTAAAAGCGTATTTTTTAGTTTTTTTAAACCAGTTTAAAGATTATTCTTTGGAAGCGATTTCATTAAAAACAAAAAATATCGTCAATTTTCGGAGTCCATTTCTTAAAGTGTTGATCACTATGAATACCATAACGTAAATGTATGAAAATAGAGGAAATCAGTGAAAATACAGGATTTTTTTTAAAGGAACCACGAATGTTTCAAATTCAGAAAAAAAGAAAAAAAAAACTTTCGGAAGAACTTAATTTGTATTCAAACTTAAGAGAAAATAATAAAAAAAATGCACCTTGTTAATACTTCTTAATGTTTTGAAGTTGTGCGCTCAGAAATACTATGCATTGATCATTCCACCTTCAAAATATTTGAGTATTTTATGCGAGAATTGATGTAATCTTTACAAAAAAAAAATCATGTTATTTTAATGAACTAAAATTTTTAATGAAAAAAAAAACCAATTCTTGTATTGCTAAAGTATTTTTTTAAAGGCAAGATATTTGAGAGTTTGAATTGTATATATTTATATATATAATATATATATATGTATATATAGGGTAGACAGACCAGTGAATGACCACTTAAGCAAAATTTCATTTTTAAAAAATCGTAGTAATTTTAAATACTGTAATATTTTGTTCGTGATAGTTTAAATAGTTTTATTGATCTATGTAAATACGTAAAAAAAAATGATGGAACTTCAAAGGTACCGCTTCCGGCTTTTTGGGGTGTTCGAAGGTAAAATGGCGCAAAGACCCAGTGAATGACCACCTCTGACCCAGTGACTGACCACCTCTGACCCAGTGAATGACCACCTTAAATTTTGAGTTAGAAATATATCTCGCATAACTCAAAAACTGTGTGGCGTAGAACATTGAAATTTCGCATATGAACTTTGAGTGGGGTCTAGTTATGCGCCTAACCTCTGGGTTACATTCGAATGTTCCCAAAGGGGTCTTTTACCCCTGTTTGGGGTAAATATGTTAATTTCAATGCAGAATTAAGGGATGTTGTAATTTAGCAACCTCATGTTGATAGATCGCTTTACTTCTGGTCGCCAATTTTTCGTCGCCAACTTGGCGACATATCGCCATGTTGGCGACAAAATTGGCAAATAAAATGACTTTTTTTTTTTTTCGAATTTGTTTTTAATTTGGCTCTTTCGGCGATGTTGAGTGAAGTATTCACTGAATAATGTTAAAATTGTGGATATTTAAAAGATGAATACTGCAAAACAGCTCTTACATTAGTCTGAGACAAAGTGGTGGTTGTAACTGTTTGAAGTGTTTACTTTATCACTCTGTGGCACTATTATATTGTATGTTTGTTCTTCACACACATTCCATGCATTTTTATGCAATTTTAGATCACAGACGCTAATAAAATTACATCAATTTTCTTTACATTTGAAAGAACTATTCTCCACGTTTACCATTTCTTTATATGTGCTGGAAATGTCTAAAATGCTACGCACAAAAGTTATTTGACCTCGTGACCCTGTCATCAAAATATTTTTTGTAAAAACTGAGTGTATGTATGTATCAATCTATGTTTTTCTTACTTCTCCCGAAAGCCAGTGAACTGAACATCGAACCAAGTATCGAAAGATTCGTAATTTTTAAGTTCATATGTTTGGCTACTTTACATAATTGTCTGAATTTATTAAGCAGTTCTTTTTATTAAAATGTAAATTCTTAAGCACGTCTGCGTGGGCAAGAGCAAATTCGAACGGAAGAAACAAGGGAGAATTTGGCACAGTGCTAAATTCTCCCTCTAGTTCTTCCCTTCCAAAACCAAGCTTTCTCTAATTCTCAACCCCTCTCTTTGTCAAAAATTTTCAGCACAAAAGCAGCTTGTAGACGGGAATGTCAAGCACGAAAAGCGAATAGCTTAGGTAGTTTTTCGACACTCGGTCCGAGGGAAAACGTCAATCTCAAAAAAGGCTCTTAGCGAGCCTCTTCTAATATAAAATACATCGGTTCAAGAGGCCACCATGCTGACCACCGTGATGCCCCCGAAGTACATTGTTGAGAATGAAATTGTTCTAGTCGTGTGCTTCACTGAAAACCCGAAGTACGCTGCCGAAGGCGGTGTGCATCAACCTGCGCAAGCGGATTGCACAAGCCGCCTTGGTGGCAGGTAAGGTTTTAAAATCTGCCGAAATGTTTTCGAAAAGATTCCAAATTTAGCGAGTTTCAGTGTAAAACGGCAAAAATCTTTTATGTGATTTGTAGATAGTCGTCGTGCATATGCAAACGGTTAAAATGCGTGATCAATTTCTCGCCAAGTCTTTGAATTTAACTCTATCTCGACAATGGGCTGACGAGGGCAAATAAATCCCCCCCCCAATGATGTCTTGATATGTTCTTTCGATTGCTAACAATTTAAACTTTTTGCATTATTATACCATTCGCATGATGGTTCCCTAGGCAACCGTACCTAAATATCGAATTTTGTCTGAATGCTGGCATTACTTCTAGAGAGATGACAGTCAAAAACGTGACGAAAGGATTAAAAACAGGAAGCGAGCATACATTTTTTGAAAAAATGTCGAACAACTCAGTGGCCGTTCAGAGGGGTTGGGGGGGGAGGGGGTTGTCACTGCAAGGGGAAATTTTAACATTAGGTCCAATGGCCAAAATATCCGTGCCACGAAAAATTGGCCGTTAAGAGGGGTTTCCGCTCAGTATAGAGGTGGCCGCTCTAAGAGGTTTTCTGTGTGCTCAGCTGTTAATGTGCAAGATGAATTAAAGCAATGAAAACCGCAGTAGTTTTCTTTAATTTTTTCAAAACAACATTAAAATCCCAGTGAATAAACAACTGGTCATTCACTGGCTTTTCAGAGTTTTTCTGACCCAGTGAGTGACCACCCAATAAATCTAAAATCTACACATTCTATAAAGATTGAAACAATTAAAATCATAGCCTGAATATACATACTAAATGATTCCTTTGTATAATTAAAAAAATTTAATTTATAAATACAATTAATACGAATCAAAGTAGTTGTATACATAAAACCATCCTTATTATTTTGGAACAGAAAAAGAAATGGCGCACGGCTGTAAACATTCTATAATTTTTTACTAGAAAAATACATGACCAAAATAACCAATCAGGTATCAGATAGCTCAGAATTTGAAGGAAGAAAACTATTGAAGCCAATTTATCTAAAAAAAAATAATTTAGAACCTTATTTTTTAAGAAATACTGCGAAGTGGTCATTCACTGGCTTTTCAGAGTTTTTCTGACCCAGTGAGTGACCACCCCATAAATCTAAAATCTACACATTCTATAAAGATTGAAACAATTAAAATCATAACCTGAATATACATACTAAATGATTCCTTTGTATAATTAAAAAAATTTAATTTATAAATACAATTAATACGAATCAAAGTAGTTGTATACATAAAACCATCCTTATTATTTTGGAACAGAAAAAGAAATGGCGCACGGCTGTAAACATTCTATAATTTTTTACTAGAAAAATACATGACCAAAATTACCAATCAGGTATCAGATAGCTCATAGTCCAAGAGCCAGTGGCCGGCAGACTTACGGTATTTTAGCAAGCTTCATTTTTTCATCAGACAATGTCCCATGGCTGCTGTTTACGGAATGGGCACTCGTTAAGCTCAAAGCGGGTTCCTATTGGGGCGGCGGGGCGCGAAAGGTGCCAAAAAAAGACGAAAATTTACGTCATTTTAGCAAAGCTGATTTTTTGATATGTTGAAGTAGTCGATTGGTACTATTGAAAAATCACAATGGCAGACGTCCAGGTGGGTTCCAAAGTGGTGGCAGACGTCCAGAAAGGTGCCAAAAAAAGTTGAAAATTTACGTCATTTTAGCAAGGCTGATTTTTTGATATGTTGAAGTAGTCGATTGGTACTATTGAAAAATCACAATGGCAGACGTCCAGGAGGGTTCCAAAGTGGTGGCAGACGTCCAGAAAGGTGCCAAAAAAAAAAAAAGTTGAAAATTTACGTCATTTTAGCAAAGCTGATTTTTTCATATGTTGAAGTAGTCGATTGGTACTATTGAAAAATCACAATGGCAGACGTCCAGGATGGTTCCAAAGTGGTGGCAGACGTCCAGAAAGGTGCCAAAAAAAAAAAAAAAGTTGAAAATTTACGTCATTTTAGCAAAGCTGATTTTTTGATATGTTGAAGTAGTCGATTGGTACTATTGAAAAATCACAATGGCAGACGTCCAGGTGGGTTTCAAAGTGGTGGCAGACGTCCAGAAAGGTGCCAAAAAAAGTTGAAAATTTACGTCATTTTAGCAAGGCTGATTTTTTGATATGTTGAAGTAGTCGATTGGTACTATTGAAAAATCACAATGGCAGACGTCCAGAAAGGTGCCAAAAAAAAGTTGAAAATTTACGTCATTTTAGCAAAGCTGATTTTTTGATATGTTGAAGTAGTCGATTAGTACTATTGAAAAATCACAATGTCAGACGTCCAGGAGGGTTCCAAAGTGGTGGCAGACGTCCAGAAAGGTGCCAAAAAAAGTTGAAAATTTACGTCATTTTAGCAAAGCTGATTTTTTCATATGTTGAAGTAGTCGATTGGTACTATTGAAAAATCACAATGGCAGACGTGCAGGCGGGTTCCAAAGTGGTGGCAGACGACCATGAAAAAAAAAAAAAAACTTGACATTTTTCGGTATTTTAGCAAAACTCAAATTCATCTATGTTGTTAATATGTTAATCAAGGTATTCTAAGCCAATATCCATCACGGCTGACAGCTGTCACGGTACCAACATCTCGGGCCGTCGCGGGGTTAAAAATGTACCGTATACTGCGGGGCATACCTCTTACATTCATTCAGTGGCGTATTTACGTATGGGCTTAATGGGCTATAGCCCAGGGCGGCACGATTGGGGGGCGGCACTTTTTCCATGCAAAGTGAAAAATTTCTTTTTTTTTTTTTTTAATATACACAGACAGTAGGGCGGATCGGCCGCGAGAATTACATCAATTAATTGAATTAAATACTGTTCTTTATTTATGAGCAAGAATCTGAGAGAGTGTCACACCTGTGATTCATGACGTCTCAGATATTTTCCAAAAAATTACCAAATGTTTATTATTTTATTGAAAGACAAAATCCAGAATGCTTTGTTCTAAAGTTGAGTTGTTTAATTTTTGTGGATCCCTAAATGTGAAGGTGCGGCATCAAAAATTAAGCGGATTTTCAAGACATGGAAGTTGCTGTGAATCAAAACTCTTACCAGGAACTGCTGAACTCCAATTTTCTTTTTGTATATGGAATGCAGAAGGTTCAAACTTTACAAAATAAATGTTAAATTTGAGATAAGTTGTTGCCGTAAGGTCAGTGAAGGCCCTCAAAACAAGGCATTTTTGACGTTTTTCAGCATTTGAGGTCTAAAAACAGCCATGCCCCCTGCTTGGGGGCACGGCAATGACCGTCACCCCTGCTTGGGGTCTGGGGAGGCATCGTGCTTCCAAAGTGGCATGGAACCCAAAGACACCGTCACAACTCGATTCCAATCATTGACGGCAACGGCTATTATGAAGCTTGTTCACATATATAATAAATGCTTCAATCGTCAAGTTGATAAAGGACAGAATTGTAGAGCATTGTACCTTACTTTTGATAATAAAATATTTTTTATTTGAATCCGTTTATTTTTTATAGCCTAACGGAGGTTGAAAAAAAAAAAAACAACCCTCGTAGATTATTTTAAAGTGCTTACACTGGTCTTTCAAACGACACTACTTTTACCGTGGCAACTAAAATGTACAAGCTGTTTTTGGACCTCAAAAATGCTGAAAAACGTCAAAAATGCCTTGTTTCGAGGGCCTTCACTGACTTTACGCTTTACGGCAACATCTTACCTCAAATTTAACATTCATTTTGTAAAGTTTGAACCTTCTGTATTCCATATACAAAAGGAAAATTGGAGTTCAACAGTTCCTGGTAAGAGTTTTGGCTCACAGCAACTTCCTTTCTTGAAAATCCGCTTAATTTTTGATACCGCTCCTTCAACTTTAGGGATCCACAAAAACTAAACAACTCAACTTTTGAACAAAACATTCTGGATTTGGTCTTTCAATAAGATAATAAACATTTGGTAAATTTTCGGAAAAAATCTGAGACGTCATGAATCACCTCATAATGCTAGGCGTGACAGTTTCTCAGATTCTTGCTCTTAATAACACTGGAATGCTGGTGGAATTTTTCATACAAAAGTACTGAACCGCAGGGTGAAAAAAGGGAAAGAAGATAAGACAGGAATAAGACTAGAAAGATGAGAAAAAAAGACTGCGAGACAGAAAAAATTGTTCGTTAAAACCGGGTCTTGCTCGTTAAAAACGAATTCTGTTCGATAGATTTAACATTGATCCAACAAAATATTCTCATTTCCCTCGTTGAATCCGAGTTCTCGTTATATCCGAGCTCGTTATATACGAGTTCGACTGTATTATTACACATTTTTTAAAATTATTTTATCTGAAATTCAACACCTCAAGGGGGGGGGCGGCCAGTTTCAAAAGCCCAGGGCGGCCTCATGTCCAAATACGCCTCTGCATTCATTCAATCTGCTTGAAAGTTAATGTAATATTTACATAACAGAGTTCAGAGTGAATACTTGTACTTGAAATACACATTTACTTCAGTAGATTTAATAATATGGATTGGAACTCTTATGAGAGAATATAATCAAACTCGTCATTTAGTTGTCTAAAAAATATTAATAATTTTCCAAGAATAGATACACAATTCAATTTTAATGAAATCAGAAGCCTCTATATTTATTTTACACGTTAAAAACAATTTCAGTGTGTCAGACAGATGGTACGGTTCTCCCACTATGCAGCTGCTCTCTCGGCTGCTGCCGTATGCTATCGCGGAGTTAAGAATAACATAAACAGTGCAATACTTTTAATTGCGAACAATACACATATTTCAAATATTTATTCATTGGTTTGAATCATATTTTTTTGGTAGCAGATAATAAATATTCCGAAAATATTTTCCTGTCTTCCTTTTACTATTTTCATTTATTTCTTTAGATGATTAACTTTCAAGCAGATTGAATGAATGTAAGAGTTATGCCCCGCAGTATACGGTACATTTTTAACCCCGCGACGGCGGCCACTTTCCGTGGTCCGCCGAGATGTTGGAACCGTGACAGCTGTCAGCCGTGATGGATATTGGCTTAGAATACCCTGATTAACATATTAACAACATATATGAATTAACAACATATATGAGTTTTGCTAAAATATCGCAAAATGTCAATTTTTCCCCCTTTTTTTTTCACGGTCGTCTGCCACCACTTTAGAACCCTCCGGCACGTCTGCCAAATTGTGATTTTTCAATAGTACCAATCGACTACTTCAGCATATCAAAAAATCAGCTTTGCTAAAATTACGTAAATTTTCAACTTTTTTTGGCCCCTTTCTGGACGTCTGTCACCACTTTGGAACCCTCCTGGACGTCTGCCATTGTGATTTTTCAATAGTACCAATCGACTACTTCAACATATCAAAAAATTAGCTTTGCTAAAATGACGTAAATTTTCAACTTTTTTGGCACCTTTCTGGACGTATGCCACCACTTTGGAACCCTCCTGGACGTCTGCCATTGTGATTTTTCAATAGTACCAATCGACATTTTTAACCCCGCGACGGCGGCCACTTTCCGTGGTCCGCCAAGATGTTGGTACCGTGACAGCTGTAAGCCGTGATGGATATTGGCTTAATACCTTTATTAACATATTAACAACATAGATGAATTTGAGTTTTGCTAAAATACCGCTAAATGTCAAGTTTTTTTTTTTTTTTTCATGGTCGTCTGCCACCACTTTAGAACCCGCCTGCACGTCTGCCATTGTGATTTTTCAATAGTACCAATCGACTACTTCAACATATCAAAAAATCAGCTTTGCTAAAATGACGTAAATTTTCAACTTTTTTTTTTTTATGCACTTTCTGGACGTCTGCCATCACTTTGGAACCCACCTGGACGTCTGCCATTGTGATTTTTCAATAGTACCAATCGACTACTTTAATATATGAGAAAATCACCTTTGCTAAAATGACGTAAATTTTCAACTTTTTTTGGCACCTTTCTGGACGTCTGCCACCACTTTGGAACCCTCCTGGACGTCTGACATTGTGATTTTTCAATAGTACTAATCGACTACTTCAACATATCAAAAAATCAGCTTGGCTAAAATGACGTAAATTTTCAACTTTTTTTTTTTTTTTTTTGGCACCTATCTGGACGTCTGCCACCACTTTGGAACCCTCCTGGACGTCTGCCATTGTGATTTTTCAATAGTACCAATCGACTACTTCAACATATCAAAAAATCAGCCTTGCTAAAATGACGTAAATTTTCAACTTTTTTTGGCACCTTTCTGGACGTCTGCCACCACTTTGGAACCCACCTGGACGTCTGCCATTGTGATTTTTCAATAGTACCAATCGACTACTTCAATATATTAAAAAATCAGCTTTGCTAAAATGACGTAAATTTTCGTCTTTTTTTGGCACCTTTCGCGCCCCGCCGCCCCAATAGGAACCCGCTTTGAGCTTAACGAGTGCCCATTCCGTAAACAGCAGCCATGGGACATTGTCTGATGAAAAAATGAAGCTTGCTAAAATACAGTAAGTCTGCCGGCCACTGGCTCTTGGACTATCAGAAATTGAAGGAAGAAAGCTATTGAAGCCAATTTATCTAAAAAATAATAATTTAGCACTCCTTATATTGTTAAGAATTACTGCGAGAGTTGTCTCATTCACTGGGTGGTGGTCACTCACTGGTCGGAATACCCTATATATATATATTTGTGTGTGTATGTATGTATATATAAGTGTAAGCGTCTAGGTATAAGCCTATAACGTATAAGCGAGGAAGCGAGAAAATGAAGAACGGAGAATTAAGAAACGAAAAAATGAGGAACGGAAAAATGAACTGACATTTCTCAAAATCACGGAAATATAATTAACGAAACGGAAACACTGCGCGGCAACTCCAGCTGCCCGTATATTTTATTACATTATTTGCAGGACATTTGTATTTAACAGTGTTTTAGCTCAGGAAGAAACAACTTGCATTTCTTGACTTCAATTGATTGGTATGACTACAAAAGAAACTGAAACAAAACCTTCTCAATCTTTACATTAGAGTTTTTTTTTGAAGACATTTAAAGTGTCTCTGATTGTGTTTCGTCTATTGAATCCAGGCCTGAATTCTTCCTACTGAAATTATTATTAGACAGTTATCTAACATAGTCGATGTGTTGTAGAAGCCATTTCAGGACAGTGTTCATATAATTTCCAGTGGACGCACTTACCCCGTGGACGCACTTACCAGAACTCACCCTATTTTATAAACTTTAGATAATTGATTCTATACATATACATTTAGAAATTTAGGACACGATATATATTTCTAATAGTTACATACAATCAATGTGTGTGTAAGATGAACTCACTAAATGTGTAGAAAATATGTAAAGCTCGTCTTTTTTTTTTTTTTCTTTTTTGAGCCCACTGCCAAAAATATTGTGGTATTTGTTTTTATTCTCTTTTGTTTCTTTAAATTTATAGCTTTAATAAGTATAAATAGGGCTGGATTTATCCACAAGCTAAGCAAATTCATTTCCAAATACGTGAAATCCTTGAAATTTTTTTTTTTTTTTTTAAGTACCAAATTTAGCTCCTTAATGCTTCCTGCATCAAAAATACAAAACTCAAAATTCTCGCATTTCTGTAGCATACTGCTCGAGATAAATTTTCGTGATTTATATGTTTCATTTCTTGCAATTTATTTAATCCCACACTTAATATTTTGAAAGTTTGTTATTGCTTGCTTTTATCTACACTGAATTCTGTCAATATGTTTAGCGCGAGAAAAAAATACTATACTACTTATTAGGGATGCACCGATTAATCGGCAATACCGATTAATCGGCCATAATCGGCTACTTTGCCGATTACTAATAATCGGCAAAATCGGGCCGATTAATCGGCCGAAAAAATATTTTTCAAATACTATTCGTTAAAGTATACGTTCACTAAGAAACTATGATGAATAATTTTATTAAGAGTAGTAATAGTCCTCACAGTTGATATAAAGTTTTTTCTTAAATTAAATTCTCCTATTTTGAATAAATATACATAGACAATGTTGCAACATTTTTCATTTAGCGATAGTTTTCTCCTTAGCACAGTGCTTTTATATACCTTCTAATTTTCAAAGAATAAAGGTATTAAATTAAATTGCTATTAATTATTAAAAAATATGAATTGAAAGTACTCCTAAATTGGAGTCCTCACCACAGACTCCACTTCTTTTTTTTTTTTTTTAATTTTTGTGTCCAATTAACATAACTAACAATGCATTAATAATATTATTGACAATAATATAAAAATTGGCTCTAAGAAATTTGATAAAATATTGAAATTATTTTGCGAAAACTAGGAAAATTAAAAAAGAATCTTCTCTCAGAAATAAATTACTTATTATTTCTAAACTTGGAATTGTATAGCAGCGAAAAAACAATGATATTAAAATTGGTAGTAGAAAAACAATCATCCTTATCATTAATCGGCGCAGCCGATTAATCGGCCGATTATCAAAAACCGATTAATCGGTAATCGGTAATCGGCCAATTTGCTTATCGGTGCATCCCTACTACTTATACTCTTCTTCTTTTTGTGATTGAAAAATAAAGTTGTAAGAAATGTCTAGTAACATCTATTTCTTAACTTAAAACGGACGTTTCTTATAAAACATTAGTGCAATCTGTGAAACTAAGCAATTTGCAACTGGAAAGTGCAAATAAAGTGCCTTAAATATAATTGTTCTAGAGGTCTTGAAAACAATTAAATAAGTCTTCGAAACTCCTTAAAAAGTTCTGCAACTCCTTTTCTTAGTAAGGGCATAGAGCATCAATTGTTGGCCGGGATGTTACTCTCCTGTTTTCCAAATCTTCACACCATTTTTTAAAATCTTTTTATGCATTTTTTTCTATTGATTATTTTATATTAAATTCAGTGTTGTGTTAGTCGGTGGATTGGAGGGACGATCAAACACCAACTCTATACCGAAAGCCGATGTCAGTTTTCTTTTCTCCTCCCAAGCTCATTTTCTTTTTTCTTTATTGATTAATATGACCGATTTATAGAACCACTAGCACAAGCAATTTTCATTTTGGTTGATTTTAATTCTCAAAATAAGGTATAACTTTTAAAAGGTATTATTTGCCCATTTTTCTCCTGTTGTTTTTGTTTTCTTAATGACCCCTTTATAAGGCCTAAAAATGTAGAATTTTATATAGTTGACGCTCGATATAAAGACCATCTCCGTTCCAAAGAAATGGGTCTTTATAACGGGTGGTCGCTATAACAGATAGAATTTTTGTGTTTCGGGAATCAAGTCGGGGCTTTTCTCACTGATCTTTATAATGGCATGATCTTTATAACGTGTGGTCGTTATAACGAGCGTCGACTGTATCTATTTTTCAAACTTTTTCTCGGTGCAGAAACCCCCGAACCCCCTAAAATTGTAGATATCCCATACTCCATTGAAAATAGTCACTATCATTCTTCTCATCCTCATACATAATCCCCTTCAAGATCAATCAAAAAAAAAAAAAAGAAAGAAGGAGAGAAAGAAAGAAAGAAGATAGCATGAGGTGAAAAACCGACGTTAAAAAAATGAGGTTCTATATCAGCGAAAAAAAAAAGACACATAGGTGAAAAAACGTACTGCTGTGATTACAGATTACAGCAATGTTTTCCGGACTACAATTCATTAATTCCATTTCATTTTACACTCCAGGGTCCCCCGTACCTACCATAGCTTCGTGGTTTAACCGGATAGGGCCCTGAAGAGCGCTCCGTTCTTAATTTTGAACCAGAACCTAGAGTCGAGCAAACCCTAGGCCCAGCACCCCCAGAGGTATCGTTTCACTTGGAGGACTTTGTGACCACGACATTTTTAACGTCTCCTAGCCACCATTAATCAAGACAGTGGATCTTTGATCGCCTGGGATCGAACCCGGGTCCCTCCGAATACGAGTCCGGTGCCTTATCGATCGGGCTACCACGGCCCTTTTCCGGGCCCTGCCCTATGTAGCTAAAATGACTTAGGGCGACGTTCGATCTAATTCCGACAATGAATATAGGATTTTATTTTGTCACGCCGTTTTAGAATTCACATCTATTTAATAGATTGTTTGCAATACATTTATTTCTTTTTAAACTTTAATCGTGGAGAGGGCGGCATTTTGCATTTTTGTCCGGGGTGGCAAAACTGCTAGGGCCCCCCTTGTTAAACACCTTCCCAAAGAGCACCAAAATTTCGAAGAAATTAATGACAGAACTACAAGTTGAAGAGTTTCCACAATCTTGTTCACTGCGGTGATATTTATTCCAGTATACATACATTTATTTTTAAAGAAATGCTGGTATCCTTAAAGTTTCTACTCGAGCTGAAATACTAACTTTGAATAAACAGTTGTTTTTTCAGTAATTGCATACTTTACAAATCCTGTCTGCGTTATTTCTTACCAATGAATATAATTAATACAATAATATTAAAATCCCTCCATTTAATTTTCACATTTTTTCAACAAGTTTTACTATCGTTAAAGTTTTTAACCAGTCTGTAAAATTCTTATTCTTCTTTGTGAGTTGAACTGTGAATTCTTATTGACCTTGACCTGTAGTATAAATAAAAAGTTACTATTTCAAATAGAAATTACGCTCTTTACCCACTAAGCCTTTCGGTATTAGCTCAAAAACTAAGAAAAACATCACATCACTAATTAAAACTAAACGTGTATTTTTGAAATAATTATAAATCTCACAATTTCTTTTTTTTTTCTTTCTTTTTTTTTTTTTTACAATTTCTTTTTTTCCTGAAAACAATCGCTATGGCTAAGAAAACTAACTTCTCCTGTAACTTAATTTTAAAAGCGTAGAATTCTTATAGTATGCTTTTATGGAGGTTGTCTATAAAAGTTTCCCCGATGAAAATCAAATTTTTGTTCTTTACTGTGCAAACCTCGGCTGAAGCAGAGGACTGCAATCAATTAATTTTAAGCAAACACTTAGAAAAAGTACAGTCGAACCCGCTTAATGGAATATCGGTTAATGGAATATCCCGCTTAATGTAATACATTTTCAATGTCCCGAACCGTAGTAAATCATTTTTGTGTTAAATTTCCCGGTTAAAGGACTATCACGTTAGGAAGCAATCCCGGTTAAAAGAATAGTTTTTAGCCACGCTGATGTCGATCTCCTTCCATTTCCAACCCTTTTTTCCGGATTTTTTCTCCAGTAAAGAGCAATAACGGTTGTGAAGCTTATGGACGGCTTCCAAATAATGTTTTGTCACTTCGTTGAAAGGGTGCAGGGGCAAGAAAAGCGATTCCTGGAATTTGAAAGGAATGTTTCCCTATGTATAGTGTTGTATCCTGTTTGTCGCCCCCACTGTGTATCGTTCCTTCTGCTTCAGAGAATGAACAATAAGTTTCGAATAAGCTTTACCTCTAGGGACCCAAAGGAGAGATAAGAGAATGAAGGAGTAATGGGCAAACCAACAGGTGTAAAGGACCGGGGAAGAAGACGAGGCTGTGACGAATCTCTTCCGAGAAGCGCAACGATAAGTCTACTTTGATGTTCTGAAATCATTTTCCAATTTTGCTTCGGCTGTGCATGTGCTTGTCTCTTCATAATGTCTTCTAAGCGAAAAGATCGTACTTTGAAAGAAAAAGTGAATTTTATTGAATATTCAAATGCTAATGTAAATGTATGCAGTTACAACTTGAAAAAAAGTTTGAGATATCGCAATCTCAAGTTTCGAAATTGTTGAAAAATAAAGAAAAATTCTAAACGACTGGAAATCAAACAAAAACCTTAATCAAAAGAAAAAATACACAGGTAAAAAATCAGAAGTTGAAGATGCTGCTCTCCTTCGCTGGTTTGCTGAGAAACGGGCTTGTAACGTTCCTGGTCATTTAATAAGGTCATTTTTAATTGAATTTCTAAATTTTAATATGTTTAAAGTATTATTAATTAATATATTTAAATTACTATTAATTAATATGTCTAAAGTTAATCGTTATATACTTGTTGATGAATATACTTGTGGTTAAGGCAAATTTAAATGCTTTCTTGGTTTAAATGCAAGTTGGAACGTCGTGTGGATGGAATCCCGGATAATGGAATATCCCGCTTATTAGAATATTTTTCCGTGACAAATTGGCTATTCCATTAAGCGGGCTCGACTGTATTTGAATATCGAAAAATGCTTTTAAAAATACAACTGTCCCGCAGAAATCATCTTTTATATTATTTTTCAAAAGTTTATTTATTTATTTATTCTTTTTTTTTTTTTTTTTTTTTTTTTTACGTCGTTATTTCTTCTTAACACTTCAAAAGACGATATCGTTTTAAAGATTTTTTTTTATCGCTATCGATGCAAAATAAAGAAACAACTCAGATGTTGATTTTTTTTCCGAAAAGTTATCACTAAAATAATTAGATTTTCAATGAATTTGCTCGTTCTATTGCATTGTAACGAGTCCGTAGCACCTTCAACTTTCTTTAAATGAGCATTCCAATCTTAAAGAAGTAACAATAAATTTATTTACAATTGGATGGTGTTATGCAAAAAGGAGTTAACCGACAAAACATAAAAAAATGAGTTATCCAACTGAGATGGTAAAATATGTTGCTTTCTACATTAAGCAAAAATATTTAAGCCCTATCAGCATTTCATGGTAACATATCATTGGTAGATTGATAAAGAGCTCCATGCTTTTTGCCAGAGTTTGTTGACTTTAAAGCCTACTATCTCAAAATCAGGTTTTTGTGGGTTAACTCCTTTTTGCATAACACCATCCAATTATGTACACTTATTTACAATAGGAGCAGGAAACAATTGCTAAACATCCAGCAATTAGGTAGCAAACAGTAGGGGTAAGTGGTGTACCTCGGACATATGTGTACCTCGGACCTAGGCTGATTACAGCTCTGCTTATTAAAATATTTGAATAGCAACATGTGTAGTTGAAATATGTGCCTCTAGAGGTCTCACAGCATGCCTTTCTGTTTTGTTGAAAGCTTATCCGATTGAAATATTACTATAAAAAGAAATGCACCATTCAAAAGTAAGATTTTTCGGTTACTTTTGGGTATTTTTATTCTAAAACATATATTGTTTATTATGAAACGAGGGTCATGCATTATACAGTCATGTTCTAGCTATAACACCGTGTGCTTGAAACAAAGTTAATCCAAACTGTAACACAATGGTCAGCTACTTTGTTTTTTATAACCAAGTGGTGTACCTCGAACCCAATACAAGTGGTGTACCTTGGACTGGTCCAAGGTACACACTTCTGCAGTGCATAACAATTACAACTCCTAAAATTTCATGTTCTTTAGTTTTTTGAAATGCCTTTTTAAATTCAAGTGAAATGTTTCCTTCCAAAACTAAAAATTTTAACTTAAATTATAAACTTAATATGCAGTTTTGCAACTGCATAATCATGATTTATGGTAAAGCTAATGATGAATTCTTAACTACATTTATCTGTGCAATACAACGCTAACTCGGTTATTCCATCCAAGGACTGCAGTCCTTGGACGCTTTATATAACGGCGAATGAAAATATTTTTTGAAGATTTTGATTTCCTCCCATCAAATGTCAATGATTGCTCAGTGCAAAAGCAAGAAGAAAATAACACGCAAAATGATTTTACTGGTGTGTCAACATTTGAAGCTAGTACTTCTTTGCCAAGCATTGTTACTCCCCTGAATAAATAAGGCCACATCCAAATGCACTACCGAAAAAATGACCCCATAGGGGAAAGACCTAAAAGAACGTCTTATATTTTGACCGATACATCCCGGAAAGAGCGTCTTGAAATAGAAAAGGCTAAAAGGGGGCAATGAAACAAGTAAAGCAAACTAAGATAGTAAAAACCCCTACCAAGCCAGCTAAGAGATAACTTTATTATTCTTCAGATTCTGAACTTGAGAATATTGAAGATTTTTATGAGGAATCCAATAATTCAGAGGAAGATTTTAATGAGCTAGAAGAAGCAGATCACATTAATATTTAGATTGGCGATTTTGTTTTGGTGAAATTTGCTGGCAAAAAAGCTATCAAATATTTTCTTGCAGAGATAATTTCTATTGCTAATGATGAATATGCAGTTAAATTTGTTAAAAAAAAAAGATCCAAACTGTGAGAAGTTTACAAGAGAAGATCCTACCATTTATGAAGTTGAAAAAAAGGACATATTCAAGCTGCCACACCCAATACTATCTAGTGGATTAGATAGGTAGCTCGAGAAGTTAACATTTGGAATAGACTTATCCAATTACAATCTTGGTTGGAAATAAGTGCAGCTTAAAAAAACTCTCTAGTATGGTTTTCAGGAGGTAGAGCATCTTGGTATTTTTTTAAAAAGGGAAACGTGGCAAGATAATAAGATCTAAATTTTTATTTATCTTTGAAACAAGTTAAAAATGTATTTCTAAATTTATGTGTGGTTTACTGATTGATAAATAGTGATGTTCTTACTGAAAATCATGTTTTCTTTACCTGTTAATCATCGGTCCAAGGTACACTATCCCAAAACCCAAGGTACACCACCTGTGGTGTACCTCGGTTCTATGCGCATTATTATGTTTATTACAAAAAATGTAATTGAAATAAGTAAAATAAATTTTTAAGATAATTATATATAGTGTAAAAAATCATAAAGTTTCAACTTATGGTATTTGTATTTAGATTTAGCAAATAATTATGAAATTAAAAATTGAAAAGCAAAAATAGGTCCGAGGTACCCCACCTTCCCCTACACTGTACTCTCAACAGTAACTCAGCACCACGTATCTAAGGTGAACAGCAATTAAGAAATTACAAAAGCAAAACAAACATTCGCCCGAGCGAATAAAACGAGTCACTCAGAAATCAAATCTGAAAACAACTAACTAACTGTATTCGAGGCAGTTGGACAGCTATTTATACTCGGAAGGAAATTTCTACAATATTCTAGCAAAATCCGGAATCTTCGATTCATTCACAAACTTAAATAATCCATTCAAGATAATTCTAGTGATAAAAAGAAAAACCCACGATATTACAACTCCGAGCGAAAATGTCTTCA
>JAXGGA010013251.1:0-35892 GCA_038373865.1 Uloborus plumipes | reverse complement strand
TTAAAATAGAATATCAGCAGAGCTTAAATGTTTGTACTTTATTGTATTTTTGGAATTTTATTTTTTTGAAGGCATATGTGAATGATAAAAAAGGCATGTGGATGACACAATGGGTATGTGAATATAACACAGTAAGTATGTGAATAACACAAATACAATAGGTATATTAATGAAATTTTTTAACCAATAAACTGTTAGACATAATTTGTAAACATTGTACAGTCATAGTTTGGCTTTTGATTCATCCACGTGTCTTATATTGGGGCATGTGAATGACAATAGAAAAAGGGCATGTGAATGACAAAACACAAGTAATTGTGTTCTCCAAAAGTCATATCTGAATATTTTTCGGCTTCACTTCGAATTAGAACCCGCAAATGTAAGCCTTAGGATTATTCATTATCAAAATTTATTTACATGTACATTTTACATGCATTCTGTGGGGCATGTTAATGACAAAGATAAAAAACACTTGCCTTGAAAGTTGAGTTTAGCTTGCTTTTTATCAAAAAGTAATTGCAGAACAGCAAAATTAATCCTCAGCCAGAAATAACAAAGTTCCATGCTACATTTTAAGAAGTGTTGCCAGATTTTGAAATAAAACATTTCAGAGAAAAATTTCTATACTTTTTAGACATGTGGATGACTGATAATTGCTGGGACAAAGTTTAGATTAACTTTTAGAGATATTATTTTCATATTATTTTGCTCTTTTTGTGATTTACATCTTGTACACATTCCTATTTATAAATAAAAAACTCTCGAAAAAAAAATCTCTTATTTTTTAAAAATCTATATTCCATTGATTGTGAAAATTGCACCTATGGGACAGGGCATGTGGATGACATTTCAATCTAATATCCTTTTTTTAAAATGAATAATAATTAAATATTGACATTGTTGATAACGAAAATTATAGAACAAAAGACGCATAAAAATATTCCCCAAATAGTTTTTTATTAAATTAAAAACTAAAAGAGCAATCAGTATGGAACACAAATTTGTCCATTTTTGTAGAATCACCCATATACTTGTGTGTGCGTGTGCATGCGATGTTTTACTATTTAATTTATTTTCTTTCTAAACTCTATTGAATTTCGATTTTCTTAATATTTCGACCTAAATTTTCTTTAATTATCTTATTTTCGTTGCACCAAGGGAAATCAATTATAACTTTGTTTTGCTAATTTAATGTTGTCTCAAAATATAATTTTAAAGAAATATGTAATTTTAATGCAATATATAAAAACCTTACTCAATGTTGCTTTTGAAAGGGCTTAAATCTTGTAAAAATTTAATGTAAAGAAATATTCGATGAGCATAAATTTAAAGAAAATATATTTATCGCTGCATATGTAAGGCTATAAATATATATGATGTATGCGTATGCAACAATTTTCTATTTATGTTATTCTCCTTCTGAAGCCTATTGTATGTAGATTTTTCTTAACATTCCTAGCTAATTTTTCTTCACCCCCCCCTTACCAAGTAGAAATCAATTAAAACTTATTTTGCAAATTTAATATTGTCTCAGAATTTAATTTGAAAGACTTATGTAATATTAATTCAAGATACAAAAACCTTACTTTATAATGCTCCCGAAACGGCTCCAACCTTGTAAAACTTTAATATAAAGAAATATGCTATGAGCATAAATTTAAAGAAACTATATTTCCGTATCTTCCAGTTCTCAATTGTTTCAACCATTCGGTCCTTGATTTCCCTCGAGTTATTAAGCCATGGTCTTAAAAATTTTCATTTTACATCGTAAATTGAAATTCTCTTTCTTGCTTCCATCCAAATTTCGTCCAAAGCATGAGAAAAATCTCTAAAGGGATAGACGGCACAGTAAAGCAGCTTAAAGATATGCAACCCTTAAACAATTTGCTCATCCTCCTTTCACCGACTTCCAATCGCGACTCGGATCTCGCAGGACTTTAGAGAAATCATAAATCTTTATTGTACAAATTCTTAGTTCAGCGCTGGGGATTCTAACGTTGGATTTGATTCTTGGGTTGCTTACATTTAGCTGGTAGAACTGGAGGAATTCATAAATTAGTTTATTGGAGGATTTGTTGTGAAACTAGGAATACGATGTAACTTTATTTTGTGTAAAACGCTGTGAACGTGTTTTTTATTTATTGTTTGCTTTTTATTATTGAATGAATTTCGATATTATTGTATTGAATCTTTTCGTGCATGTGTGTGTTTGGTCACGTATTTGCATTTTTATCTTATTTATACAATGATCAAATTGTTGTTATATTGCTCAAATAAAAGTTAACTATTTAATTGATTTGTCATATGTATTTTTCTTGTGTCCTTTCACAGTTCTTTGCCACAGATAGGTCTATTAAAAATATTTTCTTCATCGAAGGTGTTTTGTGTCCCATTTTGGAATTAAAAAAATCTTTATAAAGAGGACCTGAAAATTTAAATTTTTACCTAAACGTCTGTGACGGGTAAAACTTTTAGCTTAGTAGCCAACTTTATCATTAAGAACACATTATTTGATGCTTTTTTAGATAAAAATGTTTGAGTTTCTCTTACAGGCGTAATCTTAAAATATATCTGATCGTTCAAAAACCCTTTCGAAATAATCAAATCAAAATATCGCTTTTCGTACACGCTCTATATTGTACACTGCGTTCAGATAAGCGTTCAGTTGAAGGTCATCGCTGGATCAAGACTTATGAATGGTTTAATTTTTAAAAAATTGGCATTCAAACTGAACAAGGGAATAAGTAACATGGCGAGACATTTTATGAAAAAAAAATAATCTGTTCGTATTATTCTATATAAAGCTATTGTTGGGGAAAGGGACGGGGAAGACAGACAGATCATCTCCCAACGGGACTGAAAGAAATACACATCAGAAAGCTTAGATACACAGCATTTCTTGTTTTACAAGTCTACTTTTTTTCTTCTTAATAACATTATTTAAGATGTTATTCAATAAGGTGATCCATTTTAAACATAGGGTACATTGGGTGAAGATGCCGCAGTTTTTAACGTTATTACATATAAACTAGCTCACTGGTTTTATTTTTAAAAGACCAAGTTTTAAACAAAATATGGACTTTTGTGATTAAAAACAAATGTTCCGCTTTGAAAATCAATTTTCTGTTATCGAAAATTAATGATTACAAAAACCTTTCATTTCGGCATTTTGCCCATTTATCTCAGGGTAAGATGCCGACAAGCAAATTGCACTTGGGGTAAAATGACCGTACACGATGTATGGAACCATCTGCTGCATACAATGTATTTATCTAATCACAATTTCCCGACGTTTCGCTGTGTTTTCTTGGTCTATGTTTCGAGTAGTATCAATTCCTTCTCTAAGACGTGTCGAAAAGCTACTACATCTTTCCCCCAAAATCACACCGCTTCTAATTCCAAGGCATTAGACAAGATTTCGGTTACTCTCATCAGACTTGTAAAAATGACAGAACACTATTAAACACCCCGTTAACCTGCAATTTTTGTTTGAAGTTTTTCTTTTAATTGCTAAGAAAAAACTTTTTTTTCCCACTAGAAGACTTAAAATAACTTTTTGCTAAACAAGTCTATAAGTTTATGTACCTGCGATTGAGGTGATCTAATGGAAGTAAATTTCTAGATTAGGTCTTAGATGATTAATAGACAAGAAAAGTAAACATTGAAGATAGAAAAAAGCAGGGAATTTCTACAAAAACCAATCACTCCTACTCACGCACATACGAAATAAACCAAAGAGATCGTGATACGGTATTAGAAAGCAATAAATAGCACACAACAAAAATCGATATTACGCTTATATATCCAAACAAATACCAATGATTCGTTTTGGAGTTATGCTGCTGCGTAAGTATTGGGATTTTTGTTGCCAAAATTTTCGTTGGAGCTCATTCTATTCGTTGGTGAACCGAAGAACTGAGAATCGAATTAGATGTAACTTTTCTTCTCCGCAGATTTCCTCTTTTCGAGGAATGGTACTGGTACGTGCTTTTTGTGTGAAATGAATCAGGTGAAAATGCCAGAAATTCAATCGAAAATAGTTCAAGAACTTTTTCATACGTAAATATCTACGCACTGCAACATGGAAACTAATTTGTTTTTTGACTTTTCCTTTTGAATGCTTATTACGTTTACGATACTGAAAAGATACATTTCTTTGTTGATGGTGTTTAAATCATTAGCTCCATTCAAGAATGAACAAAAAGTCAAATTTCAAAGACTTTTTTTTTATATAGTGGTGGAGGCTTGTATTTTTCAAAGTATTTGAAGCTCATTGTTTAAGTTTGTTAATTGCTTTTCTGAACTCTCTCTTTTCTCTCTCTTTCTCTTTCTGTATATCTAAATTCTTCATTGAACAGTGTAATAAGCTAGTATTAGTAGTGGTAAAGAATTTACGTAAAGACTAATAAAGCTGAATAGTTGAAGATATGCGAAGACGCTTACTGTCTGACCATGAATAAGATGGATTGGCTAACATCCGGTTTTTTTTCAGAAGCCATCAGTTTCAACATACATGAGGACTGCGTACTATGCGCTTTGCCTCCTGACAAACACAGGACAGATTTACGGCACAGAGAGGATGAAATAACATCCATGGGCAAGGCGGGATTCGAACCCGCGACCACTTGCTTACGAGGAGAGTACTCTACCACTAGGCCCACGTGACCCCCAACATCCGGTTCATAGCCGGAAATGGAAGCATGTATTAGATTTTAGGGATGCCAGCTTTTGAAGATGTGGGTTAACTTCTATATAAGACAGAATTGTATTAAAATGAATCAACACGAGCTTCAAATCTTTTCTTGATCCCCCTGATGCAGATATACTTATCTTACCTGGAAGTTTGCCGATTTCACAGCATCCGTGGTCAAACAGTAAGTTTCTGAAGTTCATAAAAATTCTGAAGTTCATAGTGTGTGTGTGTGTGTAGTCGCGCTTGTGTGTCTTCTGGGTCGCTTTATAGCCAAAAGTCCGGAAATATGAATATGTTTTTACATTCATCTTGGGTCAGGCCCTATCGAACTTCGGTGAGTTTTCTTCCAAAATGTGAATGTCTTCTACAGTTGTTCCAATTTTAGACAAAGGAAAACAGTATGTTACCTAGTTAAAAGCCATTCAACTTGGAAATACAGTGATTAATTTGCAACAAATTTAGAGGTAAAATGAAGTGCCGAGTGCAGTGTCCGCTTGCTCTTATCGACAGTGTACAGCGAGATTCCTGCAGAGCTCATGTTAAGCATTTCCAATAATTATTTGTGTAATTTCTGTTAACCTGTGCCTCCTGTATTACTTTACAACAACACGTGGTGTGCAAGCCTTAAAAGCGAAATTCTACTCTTTCTTATACACTTATCCATTGAGTTCTCTTTTTTGTCACATGATTCATTTAGCTTTTGCTCTTCCAATGTTTGATCAGTTATTTTAACCCTTTAACGGGCATAAGTTGTTTTCTTTAAAAGTTAACATTTTACACAATAATTAGAGAAATGAAGCTAGTTTATGAGCCAAAAAAGATTTTTTAAATTTTGCTGTTGTGGCTATTGTTTTTAAGAGGGGTGGTAACATATTAAGTACCGCCAAATACACCCAATCACATTTTACTTACTTATTGAATAGAAAAAAATGTACATAATTTTCTAATACAAATAATTTCACAAGTAAACGGGCATTTTTGTAAAGCTATTGTTGGTTATTTCAAAATTAAAAATATATTTATTACCTATGAAATGAGCTAAATCCAATGTAAATTGACAAAAAAAAGACATTTTTAGTTTTGCTGATGGAACATTATGAAACATAGAGCAGCGCACAATGGGACATTACATGTTGTACATAAAACTTTTTTCAATGCGTTTTAAGTTCTAGCGTGGTGGTAAAATATTTACCACCACCTTAAAAAGGGTAAAAAACTTGAAAGGGCCAATATTTATAGTAAGAGTAACTCAAGCTTACACGCTACGCCAAGTTAAAAGCTCCAGTGACAAAATACCCATGCAGTGCACTGGTCAAAATTTGGTAGTAGGTATGCTTAGAAGTTGTCTGGAATAATTTCCAGTTATTTTTTACTATTTTCTATTGATTACTACTATTTCCATTGCTACCAATTTGCTAGTGGTAATCGGTACAGCATCTAGACCGATATTTAAAAGATAGGTGGGCAATTCCACGAAAATGTCAACCTGAGCATCAAAATTTCAATGTTCGCAAAACGCAAATTAATATGTATACTTTAAAAGCTTGAACTATCTATTTTAATATGGTACCACCTTAAATTTTATATTAGAAACTGTTGTATTGAAAACAGGCCGAAAGAGATGTCCATCTTCTCTCCAGAATTATGTTCGATAATTTAGAGTACAGTAATTAGTGTTTTTTTCCCCCAAAAAATTTAACTAAACAAAAAAGATGGGGTAATTTGTTATACACATTATGAAAATTCCTAATACAGTCTTATTTGAAAAAAAATATTGTTATGGCGTTTGGTTTAGATACAGTTTGAAATTCAGTTTATGAATGTCAGTCAGTTACCATAAAAAATCAACATTTTCCTCTGAGCGTGAAAATTTTTGATGGAAACTTACAAAAATTCATACTCTCTGCCTACATTAAAAGTATTTAAATACTGAATAAACAAAAGTTGAAGTTTGCATCAAAAACTTAAAAAATTCCATGGTAACTGACTGACAACTTAATGTGGTAACTGACTGACATTTAATTTAATTTCAAAATAACTACAGCGTACTTAATTACACACTCCTAAAAATATTTCTCTTGTTAAACAAACATAAAACAACACAAGTCTTGAGTTTTAAGACTGGTAAATGCTCTCTTTTGTGAAGAAAATCCAAATGTTAAGATTGGTCTTTCCAAGTTTAGCAGCCTCCGCCCAAATCAAACATTACTAAGAAGAGACATACCCCATAATGTGTGTCTTTGCCAAAAACATGAAAATATTCAATTTCTTTTGGATGCCTTAAAAGAAAAAGGGTTGAATGTTACGACTAAATTAAAAGATTTTATAAAGGCTGCAGTCTGTGACGAAGAAAATGAAAAATGTATGAACGGCAAATGTAGCAGATGCCCCATGATAAATGGGCTAAATTCAAATGATGACCAGCATCATGAACTGTGCACTTGGAAGGAGTGGAAAAATACTCCTCAATGCCAACTAACCACCAATGAAGGAACAACTCTGTACCTCAGAACCAGACTAACGTAAGTCCATTTTCGTCATTTTTCGGTAGAGGGCGATTGTCGAATACATCGTTTTTCCCTTCTACTGAGAAATGACGAAAATGGACTTATACGTTAGTCTGATTCTGAGGTACAGAACTGAGGACTGCATAAATGACTTAAGAGCGAAACTACCATTATTCCTACAGCATGTTTTTGTAAAGAGAAAGCAATCAGAAGAATTCAAGATAAAACGGGATGATCTAAATTCTAAACAGCTAGTCCTACAAATTAATTTTGCAGAAAATTTCTGCTGTAAGGAACAAAATGAAATCCAAGCAGCTCATTGGAACCATAAAAAAGTTACAATTTTTAAAGCTGTTTCTTGGTTTGTAGAAGGTGACCAAAAACAAACAAAATCGTACGCAGTTATATCAGACTATCTAGATCATGAGAATGCTGTGAAGGTTTTCCTTCGGGAAATAATAAAGGACTTGAAACTAACTAAGAACTTTTCCTCGTTACATATTTTTTCTGATGGTGCTTCCAGTCAGTTCAAGCAGCGTTTTAACCTATGCAACTTCACATATTTTTGCAAGGACTTTCAAATTCGCGAAGTCGAATGGCAGTTTTTTGCCACTTCACATGGCAAGGGAGCCGTAGATGGAGTCGGTGGCCAAGTAAAGAGGTTAGCATGGATGGAAGTGTTGAGTGGAAAAGCAACCATCAATAATGCCTCAACCTTTTATAATGCTACAAAAGAGAAAGATCTGAAAACACAACTTATTATTGTTAAGCAGGAAGATATTCACTCCACAAAAAATGAATTGAAAATGAGATTTAGTGATATTTTGGCTATTCCGAATATCCGAAAAATGCATTATTTTAAGACCCATAGATGAAAATGTAATTATCTACAGCCAATACAGCAAATGCTCAACTGTTCAAACTCATCACTTTAAGAAAATTTCAAAAAAGTACTGAGTGACTGATAGCAAAACGCGTTTAACAAAACCTGCATAACCCATAATCCGAATATCCTATGGAAACAAAAATTGTAAATATAATTGACTTAAAAATTGGACTTCCATTACTTTACTCTTTGTGTTATCTTTATAAAGGTTTTATTGCATAATTTTGAACATTTGCATTAGTATAATTTAACAGTTGGTTCCTGATAGGTAAGTCAGTTGCCAATTTGTTGCAAAGACTGCAATCATTTATTGCAGCAAAGTTAAGTTTGACAATTGTAATTTTATTGTTTACCTTTTTTGTAGACTTTTTCATAATTTTTACTGTATAATTTTGAACATGTGCATCAGTATATTTAGAATATTTCAGAAATGTCAGTCAGTTACCGGAATGTCAGTCAGTTACCAAGCTACTCTAGCTACTGTAATTCTTTACTGCAGCAATATTTTCAAACTCAACTGCCATGGTCCGAAAGGTTATTCATTCTCTTTGATCCTCATTTTTTATTTAATAAAATTTCTTTCAACTTTCAGAGAAATCTCTTGTAGAATCAGTGTTACTTTTCACACAGGTTGCATTCATGTCAGTCAGTTACCATATTTTTGGCAATTTTTATAAAATCATTAAAAATATATTTTGAAAATTCAATTATACCATGAAATTCAGCTTAAAAAGTAAAATAAGACAGGACAAAATAAATTAGTGAAATTTGAGATTTGTTGTATTTTATTTCAAAATACTTCTTTTTTTGCTTTGTGAATGTCAGTCAGTTACCCGTGGAATTGCCCAGGTCTTATTTTCAGTTTTTCATTAACGAAATAGTTCCTAGAAATGTGTCTTTTTAGTGTTGCTTGGTTGGTTGCATCTACTTACGACATCATATTCTTCTTGTTAGGAAGAATTTCTAAAAAAAGGTTATTAAAAAACTATTTATTTTCGAAATTGAACTTTTAACGTGGTAGACTCTTAAAAGCACACGCATTTATTTTTTATTGTTTAAAATGGCAGTAATTGAATCAGCGCATTAATAAGTCGTGTGGACATCAGTTATTTTTCTTTTATTTTAATATACTTGCATTTTTTCTGTTAATAATAAAATATAGTGTACCTATTTATCCCCATTACGGACTTTATTCTTAAATGAGATGATTACAATAACGGATAGTCTTGTATTTGTTTCAACTTGTTAAACTTTCAGACGGCACAAATGTTTTTTGGCATTACGCATGCTGCAAGATTGTTGTTCAAAGTTTACCAAACGGTCTGAATCTCGGTTATCTATCTAAATATTATTTTTAGAGGTACAAAAAACATTTCATTCTCGTAAAAGACGGTTAAGTCTCTGAAATAGTTAGAATTACTAGTTGTAAATTGTTTTGTAAAATTAACTTTAATTTGTTACACTTAGTATAAATATACATATTAAAAAAACAAAAGCAATTATGGTTTTAATACAGAAAAACGTTCTTTTATGTGTACAAAAACTCTAAAAAGCAATAAATTTCGCTTTTCATAGAAAAATTATGTAACAGACGTTTGAACTCATGTTTGGAATAAAAAATATTGATATAATTTCGAAGATAAAATATTACTGAATTTTATTTTACTTCTTTCAATATCAAAATATATATTGAATCCATCTATACAAAAGATAGACGAAATTGATGGAAGCTGCTATGAAAAGAAATCTATTTCTTTTTCTCGTCGAACAACTCTGAACTTTCTTTTAAAATAAATGCTGTTTGTAACCCATAAAATAGTTTCTAGAGTCCAGTTGGATAACAAGCTAAACAAACAGAGGCAGTATGTTTTTTGAAGGATTATTAGGTTGACAAAAAGCAAAAGATAAATCAGAATGGAGATAAAAGCTATTTAAGGTTTCTATTAAAACCGAAAAGTTCTTTTGATAGAAGATTTAGTGACCCAAGCATTTACACCAATTGACGTTTGTTAAACGTTCAGAAATTCTTTAGAAACAGCTTAAATGTTTATTTTCTTTTCAAATCAGCTTCATCGTTAAATCTTTTGTGTTCCTTCAGATATTTCACCCACTAAACATTTTCTTACTATTATTTTTCTATGAAAGTTAAATAAAACGTTTGTATGCTTGCAAAATTAAATTGATATAATTTAGAATACGTATTGTAGACATTTTATCTATGTAATTTGAAAATATATTGCCGTTCATGGTAATAAAAGCTATATTGGATTTTGATATTCGTAATATCACTTAAGTAAATTATGTAAAATGTCCCAATTTTACAAACTTTTTAACTCTCATTGTCTCGTTTTGGATATTTTTAATACGTATTTTAATAATTTCATGGCTATTTGTTTTAATATTTTTAATGTGTAATTTCTTTTAATTCGTTTGTTGTCCTTTAAAATTTACAAAATTTTAACTCCTTCTTGTCGTGTTTTGGATATTTTTAACATGCCTTTTTATTATTTTAAGTCTATATGTTTCAACATTTTGAATGTGTAAATTGTTTTAATTGTTCTTGTTATATTTGCCACTGTAATTGGATTTGTCTGTAGTGCGCAATACTTTAAAATAAAATAAAATAAAGAAAAATAAATCTTGAAAATCTGCGGATAATTGCACATTACTTCTCTTCCAAATTCATCCCCAATTTGTATTCAAATGTAATTTAAACACTGATAAATATAAATTCAAAAGGTTTTTAAACAAATTTGTAAATTTTCCGTTGCTATTTCATATTTTGTCTAAAACTATTTTCTTCTCAAAACTTAAAAGGACAAAAGCAAATTATTATATAATACACCGTGACCTACTAATTAGTTTTTAGAAAAATAAATCGAATTATATATGTAAGGAGTTTAGGTAAAATATAAAAAACAGAGGAAACTTGATATGTCAATATCTCACCATGCACACTGACGAAAGTTCCTCGAACTATATATTCCTGTAACTGATATTAGAGCGTCCCTCTAATTAAGTGTGAACACGTTTTACGCGTAAGCAACCATGTCTCTGAACATTTGATCTTACTACACTGTATAACATTTTTAGTAACCTTCGGCAGCATTGCTGCCTCCAGTGCTATGGATAAACTTAACCGATCTATTTAGTGTAAGGTAAAACATCACTTGTAGAAGGTTACACCATGTTATTGTAACTACAGCATAACGTTTCACCACTTTCTGTGAAAGGTTACATCAGAATTCTCCATCAAGAGGAAAAAGAAGAAAAAGAAATAACAGCATTCATTAGGCTGGAAGACAACTTTCAATTACTTGCGTACTCAGTGTTTGTCCGATTCATGTTTTCCCACTACCAATCAAATTTACACAAACTTGTAAGTTATTTTTACTTATCAAGATAGGATCAAGCCCCGTAACGTAAACTTCCCATGTACCGAGAGGTCTCAAAAAAAGTGTGTTTGACTACGATAAGTTATGGCCTATCTTGGTTACGTTCATAATTCTTTAAGAGCTCTACTTCGATGTTTGTCTTAGCGCGTGCGCTTTGCATAATAACATAGTAATTTAAGCCCTTGGTAGAATTTCGCAAGTATCACGTGAAACTTTCCTCCAAACAATACACAATGAAAAATAGATGTTGTTTTTACAGTGTAATGCAGCTAATTTTACAGTAATAAATTATAAAATTGCTAGTTTCACAGTTTATTACTGTACATTTTACAGTTTTAAAGTGGAAACTCTGCTGCCCGTATTATACTGTTGTTTTTACAGTATAATGCAACTAATTTTATGCTAACATATGTAATTTGACAGTAAGAAACTGTAATATAGGTAGTTTTACAGTTTATTACTGTGATTTACAGTTTTACATTTTTAAACTCGAACCTCTGCTGCCAGTATTATACTATGAAAACAACAGCATTTTTTTTTTGTAAAAACAACAGAGTTTTCTTAGGATCGAATTCAAGTGACCATTGCAATCGCTTCGAGGCAATCGCAATAGACCAAAATTGCAATCGCTACTGGAAGTCGAATTACGATAGAATCGCGTCTCGTAGCGATTATAACGTTTCACTTGAATCTAAATTTGGGAATTGGCGATTGCATTGGTGAGTTGCGATCGTCCGTGTTTCACTTGAATTCCTGCCTTAAAATCTAAACAGCTCATTCCAGAAGTTGTATAACGTTACACCCATTAATAATGGTAACCTTACACATTTTTTACACTGTACACTGTTAAAAAAATTTCTGAAATTTTACGGTAAAAGTTACTGGCATCCATGTTGCCATTACCTTTTACCGTAAAATATTTTTTTACTGTAAAATTTTACGGAAGAAAAAACGAGAATTAAAAAGCGCTAGATACGAACGACAAGGATCGAACCCGGGACGCAATTTTTTCATACTGCTTTGCTATCCACGATAACAGATGAGACACATCAAGTGAGTAGAAATAGGGTGTCATCTGTATCGCACAATTAGTCACGTGGGGATTAATTGGCGCTGCAACCGCAATTTTTTTATCGGTACAATTTACTGTAAAATTTTTCTGTACTATAAACGCTACATTTTACAGATACATTTAAAAATATGGTTTTATAAACACTGCGGAAAGTACTTTTCCTTTTAAATACTGATTTATCAAGTATTCTGTCAAGGATTTTTTACCCAAGTAAAACATTTTATCGAAAAACGAAACACATTTCGAATATCAGAAATAAATAAAAGGTTAAATGCAGAAAATGCATTAATTTCATTTTGCTTTAAAAGCATTAAAATGTTGTAATTTCTAAGTAAAACTGGCTTATTAGATTGTTTTGTTTTAAAGGAAAAAGCAAGAAGAGTAGTAAACATGCATTGAAATTAAATTTTAAAAATTCAATTATTTAACTTTTTATTATTTAGTTTTACGATGTTGAATGTCAGGTTGTATGCAGAAACGTTCAATTTTAATGACATTATTTTAACTTTAATCATTAAACAGCACGATTTATTCATCAAAAAGTATTTACTGTAATAGGAAAATCTCATTCATTTTTTTAATGTTTAAAAGTCAAATAAACTTAAAAAGTATTTTTAACGTCAAATTTTCAACAGTTTGTTTTACAATAAAATGGGAGGGGGGATTTCTTTATGACTAAAAGTTGTGCTAATTTAATCCATTTATGCCTAAGTTTTTTAAACATTTTTTTTTTCAATTTTTATCTACTTAAAAGTCTTACTTGGAATGGTTTACATACATTTTAGGCGTAAAAATAGATCGCCGTTGCAGGGACGTTATTTCAAGTTTTTCCGGGGGGGGGGGGGCAAAGGGTAAAAACGCAATACAATTTCACCAGAAAACAACAAAAACCACGCCTACTTATATGTAAATATATTGATTTCTTAAAGTCAGGGGGGTAATTGACCCCCCTGCCCCCCCTAAATGACGGACCTGCGCCGTTGCCATATTTATTAAGTTATTTAACGTTAAACATATGGGGGAACTGGGCAGATATGTGAGCAAAATACGACCTTACTTGACTTTACTTTTGCAAAGTAACATCACAGAAGGCATCTCTGATCAATTTTAAGCAAATCATTTTTTAATAGTTTAATATATTGAAAAATAAGTTCGCAAAAAATATTTTCTGTGGCTACCCATTGGATCATTGCTTGACTGATTTGTCTGAAAAAAGCTGTCAATAAATAAACTCTGATGTCCAACTAATGGTTCTATCTGATTTGCTCAAGAAGAAGGACAATTTAACTTGTGAGAAACAGTTTTAGTAAAATGATATACCCATTACAGGTTTTTGTATGCAGTAACTAACAAGCGTCCCATTTTTAGGCTACTGGGCATTAATGGGTTAATGAAAAATAAATAATAAGCAAAAATATTTTACCAGAGAACATGCTTTTTAAATGGGCATGCGTATTATTCGTTTCCTCATGTCAATTAATCCTGTTTAGAGTGTCTGTTGACAATCACGAAAAAAAAAAAAAAAACGTAAAGCCTTGAAACCTAAGGTAAACTATTATAAATATTTTTAATATTAAAACCAACTGCTATGTCTACAGAACGATATACCGTTTACGATGGACATCTGAAATCGTTGCCAAAGCAAATTTTACAGCACTGCAAAAAGTAAAACTTTGTTTTTACAGAACAATACTGGCAGCAGAAGTTCAAGTTAAATATTGTAAAAGTAATAAACTGTAAAACTAGTAATTTCAGTTTGTTACTGCAAAGCAGTAACTTGACAGAAAGAACCACAATTTAACAGTTTATGACCTCAAAATTAGCGGCATTATACTGTAAAAACAACAGTATAATACAGGCAGCAGAGGTTCCAGTTTAGAACTGTAAAATACCCAGTAATAAACTGTAAAATTAGTTATTTTAAAATCTATTATTGTAAATTAGCAATTGTATAGTTTATCAGAGTAAAATAAGCAGTTTAACAGTTTCTTACAGTAAAATTAGCAATTTTTAAAGTTTGTTACTATAAATACTATAAAATTAGCTGTGTAATACTGTAAAAGCAACATCCATTTTTTACAGTGTGGACACGACAAGTTTTTTATTTTCATTCAGCAAATTAATGTTGGTCAATCTCGAGTTGCTTATTACCCGAGTTGCAGCATTTTACCACGGAGGAAAAAAAAACTATCCGGCATCACTTCCTAAACTATACTGATAGATAATTTTAACTTAAAAATTGTTTGCCTTGAAAATGAAACAATTCTTTAGTATTTCCAGCAATTATTTTAATTAGCTGGAAATATTTTCCTTCTGTAAACTTTTTACTTAAGCTCTTTACTCCTTTTTAATGTCAATTCCTCAGATATGTTTGTATATTCTAGTATTGAGCAAAAGTTTCTATAGTGATTTTACTTCCGTTTTGGCATCTTTCAGCAGTTGAAGGAAATGCAAGGAGTGCTGTTTAGCATTTATATTATTTTTTCCATGTTTTGTTTGAAACTATTGAAACATATGCATTGAGTAAAAATTCATGGATTTCATCCAATTTTCACACCTTTTCAGTTCTCTGAAATAAACATAAAACTGCTCATAGCACACATAGTAAGGGATACAGTAATACAGCAGTTAGTTAATTCATCAAAAAGAGAAAAAATACAAATATGGAATTTTGAAAGTTTTCAATAGATTAATACAGAATTCATTTAAATGCTTTGTTTCATGAAATGGTAGAAACTGAAGTTTGAGTTTCGTTTTGCCGATTTACACAATGCGTTATTCATTAATTCGCAAGTATTTTATAATAAATTAAATACTAGAGTTTTTAACAATGATGAAAATTTTAATCTAACAGTAAATATTTCAAATGAAAAACTAGTAAACATATTCTGCAAAAGACTGAAAAACAGATTTTTTTTCAAATAACTATTAATTTTTGAACTGTCAAAAGTCAAGTTTTACAAGAGGGTTGCTTTTATTGCGATATAAACAATATATGTTTAGAAACGTTCCTTCAAAGAGAGAAACATGATAAAACTAAATCAAGAAATGAATTTAGGTCAAATTTAATGTAAAATCTCTCGGGGAGGAAAAGAAAATGTAAAAGTCATCAATTTTGTTAGTCGCCAGAAAAATTTTACAAATTATACTTTTTAGGTTAAGAAAATGTAGGTCGGAGAGTTTATTGTATTATGCAAAACTCTTTGTTTTACATCCAGTATCAGTTACCGAACTCCATATATTATTCAAGGTTTTACACAGAAAAAATATATTTAATCTTATTCTGAAATTTTGTATTATTTATTTGCATCTTAGTTGCTAAGTATTTATATTGATACTGTAGCAAACTGCCAAATTATATACAGTGAACTCTCACTTATACATCGCCTCATTTATGCGCCTTTTCACTTCTCCGACGATTTTCAATGGTCCTAGCACATTCCATGGCATAATACTGATAATATCATTCGTTTATGCGTCGCTCTAAAGATAAATATTTCACTTATGCGCCGATTTTTTTTGTAAAATGTAAAAAATTTAATCTATTTTCTTTAAAAAATAAGCATTTTTCTTCATTTTCCTCTTTAATCTTTCGCCTTTATTGCTCACGGAAGACCTTTTTTCCGCATGAACTAGAGTTTGGAGAGTTCACTGCATATATAGTCCGAAAAAAACGATTAATTCCTCTAAGTAATATTAAAAAATGTTTAAGTATATATTAAAAATTCATATTACAAAATTTCCCATTGGGTATCATATAGTCTTTGTTGTAGTTTTAAGTTTTATTTCCTTATTTGTCTATTTGCCTACATTTGCACAACAATGTGTTTAAATGTGTTATGTGTTTAGTACTAATGGAGCTAACTTATTTTTAATAACATCTCATTTTCAAATCGAAAAATTGTGTTTTGCCGACATGGTTCCTGCTAACTGGGGATAGATTTTCTGAAGTAGTATTGATTCATTACACCTGCTTTTGAGAAATTGCAAGTAAAGTTATAAGATATTCACCGTTTGTTTGCTGTACTCGTTGCTGTTTTAAAAATTACTTAATTTTAGTTTTTAGAAAAAGAAAATATATTTAGTCTCCTGATTCAAAGAATACAAAATCGATTACAATAATTCTCATTTTTTCTTTGACGTCCACATTTGATTTAATATGATATATTAAACATAGTTAAACACCTAAGCAACAGTTGTTTCATTATAAAATAATTTTGGAAAAAATAGAACCGACTTCAGTTGGAAATTGCTCTAAAAAGTAAAAAATAATTTTTTTTTTGAACACCATCGAAACTACTTTTAAACATAGATTTTGAAGTCGGTGCAAATAAGATAGGTTAAATGATATTTAACCATATTTTGACAACATTTTTCAGAGAAACCATTGAAAATTAAAAGCAGAATATTTGTACTACTACACGAATGTGTGGTAATGAATGGAATGTATGCGAATGCTCTTAAAGAACCTGGATCCATTAAAATGTATATAGTTGAATTGTAGTTGCGTATGATTCTATACATTGTTTTTGCGCCGACTTCAAAACTTATGTTTAAAAGTAGTTTCGATGGTGTTCAAAGAAAAAAAAATATTTTTTTAATTTTTAGAGCAATTTCCAACTGAAGTCGGTTCTATTTTATCCAAAATTATTTTATTTTACTCTTTTTAGTGTAAGTACTTATAAAATAAGGTAATGTTTCCATTACGAAACTTCACCTAATTTTCTTAAGTAAATCCTCCATAAAATAAACTGAAAAAAAAAGGAAGAAACTATCAACTTGCATAAAATTATAAACGATTGACACTAAAAAATAATCTTTGTTATTCTCTGGCATTTATTTGTGTACTAGCTTAATCAAAGCCATTTAAATATCAACGGCTTTTCAACTAATTTATACTTCAAAGCAATGTAAGTTTCTCGTTGTACTTACGATTTTAACACATACTACGTATGTTGCCCGCTAATGAGTTTCATGTTTGATTTAGTTAAGCCTTCATTTAAAATTATCATTATCATTATTATTACAGTTTCATATCAACCACGTTTTGTAACAATGGATTTCATAGTTAATCATTTAGGACAAATCGCTTTAAATTCGACTATTTATTAATATTTCATACTTACTTCAGAGAAGTCTTGGTTCAAAATTTTCATCATGATTACTATTAATATTGCTGTAGCGAGGCAACAAATTTTTGCAACAATGGATTGAAAATTTAATCATTTAATGGGGAAATAACATGAAATTTACTGTTTTCCATAATAACTTTTTTTCTAGTGAACAAATATCGTCATATGAGTACATGGTACCTAAGTTACGCCATCTCCTATAGATAAAAAAAAATCGTCCCAATCGGTTTAGTAGATCAGCTGTTATGTGCGAAAAAAAAATACACGTTTTGAATTTATAACCTCCTCCTTTGTTGAAGTCGGTTAAAAAGATAACATAGTGCATTGAAAATAATAAAAATAAAATAGTATTTTTAAAATATTTAAAAGAAAATGAGCTTGATTTTAATATTACGCTTTATTCGGGTGACGTAGTATTTTTACTCTTCATGCATTTTAGAATCATAAGAATGAAAGACTAGTGGTGATTAAATTAAATCATAGTTCCTAGATAGATGTTTTTGAAATGTTCGAAAGGGTCAATTTATTTGCGTTATTTTGGAACATTAAACCTAAGCAAATTTCCAAATGCATAATTTATTTTCACGGTGTATATCTGCATTTCGAGCTTAAACTTAATAAAAAAATCTACTTCTCTAAAATTTAAATTTTTGAAAAAACTAAAAATTATCACTAAATATCATTAGTATTATAATACAAAGACAAAACAATAGCTGATATATTTTCCTTGAATATGCAGTAAAATTCCTCTATAACGAGTACCAACGCTACCAAAAATCCATATTGCTACGAACTTAATTTTTAGTCCCGGTATTATTTCGACCATATTCATTGCTTGAGCTTCAAACAAAATTCTTGTAACAACAAACACTTTTTTTTTTTAATTCGATGTAATGAAATTTTATTGCAAAACATTAAAACTTCTAGTGTGACAAAATTTTAAATTATTTATTTCAAGACTTTCAGTCGATAAATAAACTGAAAAATAAGGAAAGGTTCGTGATTATCATTATGATTTTTATTGGTCTCGTGGTAAATAAAGTTTAGGCGGGTTTTAACACACTTCCCTTTTAATGAAAATATTTTCTTTCTATCACAAACAGTGCCTTGTGAAGAATACAACCATTCCTATGTACCAGAAAAATTTAGTATAATAAATTATTCATTAGTGTCAACCCCCAGGAGAAGATAAAGCTTCTGACATTTTACTTAATTACCTTTCTCAGTTTTGACAGTTTTTATGTGTGTTAATAGAAAGTTTAAACAATACATAACAGTTACTGTCGTTTAAAGAACATCACACGTTGATGAAAATATGGAAGGAAACAAACGTGTTCATGTTCATGCTTTTGCTTCCTTTTCTTTTTTTCCTACTTTTATAGGAAAAATATTCTAATTGAAGTTTTTATACATATTCTTGAAATTCGACTCATCTAGGTGAGATGAGGCTAAAAAATAGCTTTTTGACAAGTTTTTTCGTAAAAAGAATCTTTTCGAATCTTTGTTACACTGAATTGTTCGATGAACTCTGAGAAATAATTCGGGTGGTATTGAAAAAAAAGTTTTCCTGGATTCCAAAAGTTCACACATTTTGTCTGTCGCTGCATCTTGTTGATCTGGACAAATGTAAAAAAGTGCAATGTGTACTCCCGATTAGAAGAAATACTGACAAGATTTTCTCTTTTACGGTTGTTATTAAATTTCTGTAATAAAAGTTAGGATATTAGCTAAAAATAAATCACAAAAAAAAAAAAGAGAAACAAAACGACGGTAAGAAACCAAACAAAAAAAGGGGTGATCGAGCAAAAGAAAAGGATTTAGGACACATGATTTATTTTGTGATTTATGTGTTGTCAAAGTAAATAAATTTCTTCTGATAATAAAGCGCGCGGATTAAGATGTCAAGAAAGTTTTTTGAACATAACTGATAAATGTGAGGGAACCTTATCTTTTCTGTGAGTAGACTTACAGGTGTCATTTCTTCACGCTAAAGATCACCACATGTAGAGTTGAACAAATAATTCATTTTTTAACTACTTGTTCAAGACCCTGAGAATAATTTAGAAGGATTAAAATGGTTTTTAGTTTTGTTAATGTAAAAGGAAACTTCAAACATTTTTAGAGCATAAACGTTTAATACAGACAATTTCTTTTAATGAAATGGTCAATCGGTTGATTATTTATAAATCATTACTACAGTGAATTTATTAAGTGGGATCAAGAAAAGATGTTGAGTTCATCGGGAACATGTGGATAATTTTATTTCAAAATTTAATCATTTGCTTCACGAGTTTTCAAAAAAGTAACTTCGATGATAATAAATCCTTTTTTTTTGCGACTCAGGACTCAATTATTTCTCTTGCTTGAATTTTTCTTAAATCTCTTTACTAATAAATTATTATCATTATTTTTATTCTAATTAGTAGTAGTCGTAGTGATAGTAGTAGTAGCAGTAGAAGTAGTATTGGCTACTATTATATTTCTGTTATTATTATTTTTATTAATTACTATTATTATCATTGTTATTATTATGATTACTTTTATTATTAGTGCTATCTTTACTATTATTATTACTATTATTGCTGTTATTATTATTGTTATTAATTGCTTTTATTATTGTTATTATTATTATTATTATTATTATTATTATTATTATTATTATTATTATTATTATTATTATTATTATTATTATTATTATTATTATTATTATTATTATTATTATTATTATTATTATTATTATTATTATTAATTATTATTAATTATTATTATTAGTAGTAGTATTATTAATTATTATTAGTAGTAGTAGTATTATTAATTATTATTATTATTATTACTTTAACTATTATTATTACTTATTACTAGCATTATTGCTATTATTTTTACTATTACTATTACTCTTCATGTGTGTGCATGTATTTCGTGTAAAAATGTCCAAAACTTCTATTCGAATATAAAGACATTTTTCTGATACAACTCTTTTCCTTTCAATTTCTCGTATTTCTTACATGATTCAGTTAATATAGAAGGCACGTAGTTCTACCATTCAAGCAGAAAGTGGGGCTTTCGTGTAAGAAGCGGGGTTACTTCTCATTCGTTTTCCTATTGTACGGTTCGCCAATGGATCGAATTGAGTCCTCATGCGATTTCTTCGGAATTCTTTGCTCCAAAAATCCCTACGCAATCACAATAGAAATGTTACAAAACGAAAAATTGGTATCTGCTGAAATACACGTATGTTATCGATTTATTGCTGCATCTTGTTTTGTATATTTTCATTTCTTTTTTTTTTCTTTCTTTAATCTTACGTGAGGAGGCTTGTATGACGTGTTGTATAACTGAAAAATGCTTACATGAATTCTGCAGAAACTGTTTTGAAATGTTTTTAGTTAACTTTCTAGGAAAATTATTCTGAAATAAAGGTTGCTAGAATTAAAATTCAGTTGATTTCTCCATATAAAATTGCATTTCAATAATATTGACTGCCTATAATAATGCTCTTGCTTTCTTTACCCTAAAATTTAAAGAAAAATAGGATTTTCGGGAAAAAGTGCTGACAACATGGATGCTAGTTTTTTTTTTTTTTTTTTTTTTTGCACCTTAAAACGTCAGAATTTTTTTTTCTTTACAGTGTAGAATTTTATATCACTTGATTATGGTTACGATGAATTGAACACTTTCTGTACAGGGAAACTAAAACGATGTGTAGCTATTAATAACTATAATTAATCAAAATAAAACAAGAAACAACTCTTTGCTATAATCAGCAACAACGTTATACCCAAAAAATGTCTATAGACATGGAATATCTTAAAGGATCATAGCAGATAAAAAGCAGCTCGGCCATAGCCAAAGTCATGAAACAGTTCCTTTCTGTTCGTCTATTCAAATCGATTTAACATTTTAATATGACTAATTTTCCCTGCGCGATTTTAAGTGAAGAGAGAAAAACTGGGCCAGCCAAAAATATTTTACAATGTAGTTTTCAACTAACCAAAACATTATAAACCTTTAATCCATCCTTTATTTTTGTGATTAAATTATCAACCCATTTTTACCGGAACAGCTTAGTGATTAAGAACTTCCTAATGTAAATGACGAAAAAAATTTGGAAAAAGAAAAATAAATCGAGAACAAATTGCTATTTTTTGAAAAATGAAGCAAATATATTTCACAATTATTAGTTGCGTAAACGATAAACTAATCACTGTCATTTTACGGAAGGCAAATCTTTATTCCTCGACAGATATGAACAAGAAGTTCTGTTAAGAACTAAACGAGCCTACTTTCCCGTACATCGACATCGGCATTCTAGCATCTGATCATTATTCTCTTGATTATGTAAGACTAAAAATTATGTCAAACATACCTTTTTAGCACTTAAAGCTGATTTCTAAAAGCAAAATATACCCCTCTCATCAGATGAAATAGACACATAAAAGTAAATAAATGAATAAATAAAGTTTTGTCGCACCTTTTAAAGAATGTAACTGTTACAGTTCTTCCGTAGAAAAATTCCTCAATTGTTTTCAAAAAAAAATTAAAAGTACAAAGTACATCAAAACACATTTTATCAAAGAAAGAAAAAAAAAAAGAAAAAAAAACTCGTCCGTTGATAAAATGTCTCGAATTTCACTTTTAATCAGTTGCCAGTTGTTAAATATAAATAAAGAATAAAATGTTCTCGTGAATGAAAAATTTTTGTTACAAAAAAAATCGTCTGCCAAAAAAAAAAATAATAATAATAAATAAAGTAAAACAAATGAATAAATAAACAAAAAATCGTCTGCACAGTCAGTCATTTTTTTTCGAACTGTTTACTCAAAAGTTATTAGGGGTGACAGCTTGCTTGAGCGGTTCAATGTTAAACGAAAAATTGTTCAAATCGGAAATGTAAATACGGGAATGAAGTATCCTTGAAAAGTTCTTTCCAACAAAAAAAAGTTTGTTCAAATCGGACTGTTCATTAAAAAGTTAGTATCGTGGGACCGGTTGTTTGAACGGCTCAAATTTGAACCAAAAATTGTTCAAATCAAAAAATCAAATATGGGAATGAGCTGTACTCGCCGAGATCTTTCCAACAAAAAAAAGTTTGTCCAAATCGGACTGTTCATTCAAAAGTTATTAGGGGGGGACAGACAGACCGACCGACCGACCGACCGACACACAAATTCCCCATCTCAATACCCTACTTTCAAATTTTTAATTTTTCGATATTCATTTTACCTTTTTATTTTTTTCACTTGGCGATATTTTTTTTTGACTTGGCGATATTTTTTAACTTGGCGATATTTTTTGGACTTGGCGATATTTTTTAGATGCATTAAGCTACTTTTAATACTTTTTTCGTCTTTCTTTTATTTTTAACGGGAAAGTAGGCTAAAAAGAGAGGGGGAAAAAAGAAAACAACCAAAATAATGGGATAATAAAAGTTTATGGAAAAAGATTTTCTGATTTCTAGAAATTGAAAAAAAAAGATATAAAAAGAAAAATAAATAAATACTAACGGCAAGGATTAAGATTTCCACACTGTTGCAGAAAAAAAACTGACAAATGCCACAATAGATTTGTTTCTTTTCCGGAGAGATGCTTTTACAACTGTCATTTTATGCTTTCAAGGCTAGAAGGAATTAGAAAAAACAAAAGAAAATACTATTTTAAGCATGTTTCAAAGTAATTATAAAAAATGTGAAATAATGTTCGGTGAATGAATGGCGTATTTTATTATGCATAAATGCAAGCTCTCAGTAAATTTAATAAGTCGTTTCAAATATTGTAATATGTGCCCCTGTACTGATTACTGCTGCGTAATAGTGAAGATCTAATTTCCAATGAACACAAAAACGGAGTAGTAGTAAGAAAATTTTAATTTTATGTTTTAGCATATTTTAAAAACGCATAAAAAATCATTTTACTCACTGAGCTGTACGTTGAAAGGTACAAATTTGAAGCAAAATCTTTTGCCTGAAGCTTCCGTAAACTCACTTCTTAGCACTGTAAAAGACCAAAAAGGAAACTCTAAAAAGGTATAAACTATTGCTGTTTTGTGCCAGCTTGGCTAGCAATTTGGGTTGCGCTGTGCTTCACTTTTTTCAATTGTACCGTAATTTGGTATCCGACTTCCACATCACATCACACACTCCAGGGTCCCCCGTATCAAAATGATTTGAGGCCCATGAATGAAATACTGCTGTCGATGGAGCTGCATACCAGGTAAAGTCTGACTTCACACACTCCAGGGTCCCCCGTACCTACCACAACTCGTGGTTTAACCGGGATGGGACCCTGAAAAGCTCTCTGTTCTTTTTGAACCAGAACAAGGGCCGAGCAAACCCTTGGTCCAGCACCCCTAGAGGTATCGTTTCACTTGGAGGACATTGTGATCACGACATTTTTAACGTCCCCCAGCCATCATTAATCAAGACGGTAGATCCTTGATCGGCTGGGATCGAACCCGGGTCCCTCTGGTCACGAGTCCGACGCCTTACCGATTGGGCTAACACAGCCCACTGTCCGATTTCCACAGTACACGCATGCCGCAGGGACCCGTTTATAGGGTAGGCAACCTATCACAGCACAATAACACATTCATACAATCAAATGACAAGGGCAGGAGAGAGAACGAGCATCCATGTTGGGATTCAAACCCACGACTCCTCCATCCTAGCCAGACTTCTCTCACCACTATACTAGAAAGCAACTTAACTTGACACTGAACGTCACTACGGGCGCAGCCAATAAGAGCTCATAAGCAGTCAGCGATCTCCTCTAATTCGCCAAGTAGGCTGTGACGTTTTATCTAGCGTCTTTTTCATAGGCTAACGTCACGCAAACGTCACGCTGACATCACGATGTTGTTGTCAAGAAACGTTGCAAAGTAGTTTAGCTTAGGTGGCCGGCATAACCGATAGTTTGTCTAGTGGCCGGTAGTAAACTATTATATCCATTTTTCGTGGTTTATTAACTCTGATTTAATTATTTTACAATATCCGTGCTTTATTTTTTGATGTATGAATGCAGAATTACATTTAAGGAAAAACATTAAAGGCGTATTTAAAAAAAATACTCTAACTTTGAACTAACCGGAAAAAATTTATTTAGAACAAAAACTCAAAGCTCTAACCCTTTCGCTGCATTAGCTATTATTTGCTGTTTTGTACTTTATTCGCACTGATTTTATTAGGCGTAAGAAATGTATTTAAAAACACGTCAAACATGTATTGCAAAAATATTTTGACTTAAAATAACAATTCAGAAAAATACTGTTCCCCTTTCCTTAGAAGATGGGACTTATTTCTTTAATTTAGTGTTCGCATTTGTGTCCTTGTTTTATTTATGTTTTTCAATATTTCTCTAAATTAATTTTCATTTAATGTTTTCGGCTCGTAATTCAAAATACAAAACTTCGTTTGTGTGTATATATATCGGCAAAAATGTTCAAAACTCAAGAAGTTTTATGTCCTTCACTATTTTAACAATATCTCTTTATTGATGCCTTTTTCAATAACAGTTTACCTCTTGTGCCTATGAAAGCTCTTGTGCCATACAATCCAACAATACCAACCAAACAGAAAAAAGCTTTTTCGAGCAAAGACACAAAGTATAAATGATGTATATATATTACGAGAAAAGAGCACTTTCTTCACATTTTCATTTTTAACGAAAGAATAATGTACTCAAAGAAACTAAGCACATACACTTAAAGAGCAAAACTCATATTGAAGTGCACACTTTTCTTCCTTAACTTAAATGAAACCATGCATGCATGTAATTATGCATTCGTTATAACAAGCACTGCCATAATTAGAAAACAATTCTAGAAGCATTCTCTTACTTTAAATAAAAACATTTTATGGTTTAGTGCGGAAGAAATGAAAGTTTTACAGGCTGTAATATTTTCGAGCTACTATTGTTCATAAGAATGACAAAAAGAAAAACATGTAAAGAATCAAATATCTTTTCGAAAGCACTTCAGAAGATTACTTTCCTGAACAATATACATTCAACGTATAAAAGATTCTCCATTGTTTTTGCACTGCCATTTCCAAGAAAAATAAGCTTTTCCTTACTTAGAATAAAGAGATTCTAAAAGAATGCGTTCTATACCTTGGCTCGTACAGCAAAAAATGCTGATACCATTCGTTATAAGTCTGGTTAGTCGAATTTGCGAAATGTTTGAGAGAGAGTTTTAGTTATTAAATTTTCATATTGTTGAAAGCTTGCTAATACGCACTGTCGTAAATATTGTATTCGAAAATCTTTGAAGAAAAAAGTGTCATTAATGTTTCATTTCAATTTTCAGAATATTTTCAAAGATACCTTCTTTTAAATATATTGATTGCTTTCAAAAGGAGAAATTTAATTCAAATATTTTCTTTTGAAAGCAACAAGATGTATGGTGAAATACCAATGATATATCGAAAGTTAGTCTTAAACTCGAATCATATATTAACATCACATCTAAAAGTTGCTTTTAGAAGTAGTAAAAAGTACAGGATCTAGTTGACCAATAAAAGAATAATCTTTAATATTGAAAACTAGATTTTTTTGAAAAATTTCTACCCAACAGTTAAATGAGTCGATAGAACCAAAACCAATTGAGTCGATTTCTTAAAATCCATAATTCTAAAAGCGGCACTAAGGATAAATAGGAATTTTACATAAAACCCTTCATTTATATTACATTTTTGTTGGTATCTAGTTGCTTTTTATCTATTGCCTTTTATTCATCGGAAAATAAGCTTTTAAATTTATATTTTTCAAAACAAAATCATGTTTTACACACAGTGAACTTAACAGCTTTTGATCCTAAATAGAATATTTTCAAAGGCATCCTATTTTGGGTATTTTGAGTTCTTTCAAAATAAGCTGTTATAATGTATATTTTATTTTGAAAGAAATCAAATGTATTTTTGGATATCAATGATATATCGAAGCTTAATCTTACACACAAATCATATGTAAACAATCGCTCCTGAAAAGGAGTTTTTCGAAAGTTAACATTAGTAAAATGTAGGATCACCTTGACCAATAAAAAAATCTTTAAAAAAAACTTTTTTTAAAAAAAGATTCCAACCCAACACTTAAATATACACTTCACCACTAGCTGTTCGTAATCATTATTTTAAAAAAATGTTTTCGAACACACAACATAAAACTAGTATACAACCTTTTCCTGCGTGTTCAAAACGGCAATATAAAAGTAACACAGCAAAACAACTCTTCAAACACTGATAAAATTCAAGAAACAAAACGAAAATGAAATACATAACGAAAATACATTCAAAAACGAATCAATGGAAACAGTAAGAAACAAAGAGTAAAAGAAAAATACTGCTCCAAAAACATTTATGCTTTTTCAGTTCCTTCTGTTAAAACTATAAAATGTTTTAAACGGCAAGAAGTGAAAATGTGGCTCATTGTAATTGGTTTCTTCAAGAAAGGAGAACAAAAAGAAAGTGTCTCACTGTACTGTACCTGTGAATACTAAAGTTATGCATTTAAATTCCCCAAACACAAAATTCGAAAATATGTGTCTTTTGTTTATCTTGTAATAAATTAGAAATACGGCAATAAACTAAAAGCATCACAAAATAAGCGATATCCAAACTGGATTTTTTGACTACCCATGCTCATATGTACAAAAATAGGAGCATTACCGAAAAAAGTTAAACTGATTTTAAGATGATTAAAAATAAAACTTGGGTAGAAATTTAAGAAGGACATTTTTCGTCAACGAAATTCTTCCTTTTGATTTCTATATTTTTTTTAAAAAGGGGCGGTAGGCATTTTTATGCTTTTCTGCAATACTTCTAGAGATATTTGGAAGTAAAATGTATTCGTCTTTATTTCTAATTAGTAGTAATAAATAAATTGCAACTCACTGCTATAAATTTGATAAATAATAAAAATGTATCAATCTATGAAGAGAAAACGGGCTGGCTGAAACCTTTTATTTGCTTTCTTTTTAATCAATTACTTAGCTCATTCAGAATAGTACTATTATCCGTTTTTTTTAGAAAAAAATGTATAACAAATTGTGCAATACAGGATAAACCAACCGGTGAATGAACACTTCATATCTTTTTATGAAAAAATAACTTTTTTACACATTTTTCTTGAATGAACAGGCAGTAGTAACTTTTTTCTACACATTTCCAAAAAAAAAAAAAAAAATGGCTAGAAAATGTTGCGTCTTTTGCTTGGGGTGTTCATTCACCTGGTTTGGGCACATTTTTCCTTTCAACCCCCCAAAAAACCTGATCCAGAACAGTAAAAATTCAGGCAATACTTTTAAACATATTTACGCATAAACGAAATTTCGCGTAGGTGTTCATTCACTGGTCGGTATATCCTATATTTTATTTCTTGAAAAGTAATTTTAAATTTTGTGAAATATAATCTAAAAGCACTAACATTTTCAACATTCATTCCGACTTGATTTGAATCTAAATAACAAAACCCATACTTCATCTGTAGTTTAAAAAAATTGGATTGAATATCATTTAAATGTCGATATATTAACTTAAAATATCGATTTTAAATATTTTTCAGAATGAAATATAAACAAATAAGTAAATGCATCCATCTTAACGCATAAACATATTCTGACTTATCAATTTCAGAACACTTTCTAAATATGCAAACTGGATCCCGCGTTCGAATAAGTTTAGAATCATGAAGCATACGTGCTGCATCAGACGAATCGATCTGAGAAACGTTTTGCAATCTGAAGCTGTTATATATTTATAATATAATTTAGAGGCAAGCATCCATTGGATACGTGACTTTCCGTTATATTGCGTCTGCGAGCTGGGTCCGATGCCAATATGGCTGGAAAAGGAATTGAAAAGATATCATTTTATTGTTATTTGCAGGAACGTGTTTGTTCTATTCGCATTTTATTTATCCATATATCGCCACAAACTCTTCAAGGAGTCTGAGAATGTCGGGGTTTTTTTCTTAATAGATCACGTGTGTGGCTCGATAAGGAAATTTCCAAAGCGAGCAAACACAAGCAAAACGAAAAGATGAGTAATTGAGTTTAAAACGAAAAGGAGGCAACCAGATAATCTTGTTACATTTTAACTAAATCACATTGAATTGCTGATGGATTGATTTGCAATGTGCTTTTGTAACTTGATTGGGTAATCATTTACGAAACCAAATGCTCTCATGGAAAAAAAACTGAAGTACAATGGATGAAAACATAAGCGTCTAAGAAACTGGTGTTTATTCTACCTAACTTTTTACGTATAGCGAAAAAACACAGCAGTTATTTATTACAGTACTTGCATAAATCTAAACCCCAATATGCATTATCTAAAATCTTTAACCCTTTATACCCCGACGGGACTCAGAAGTACTGCTTATATTAATTTAGTATTATCAATCCTAAATGGCTGCAATCATGCTGAAGCTTTTAAGTACCACTCCTTGTACTTCGCTGAGAGGCCGACAAATGGTACCTGTCATCGGAAATAAGTTTTCTTCGGGGCCCTAAGGCGTAGGGGCTCTTAGAACCTAGAAATTTTCAAAATTTGATAAATTAATTTGAGACATAAAGGGTTTAATTACAAAATAAATAAATAAATAAATAAACAACATATAAAATAAATACACAAGTAAAACTAAACAAATATATAAATAAAATTATGTGGACCAAAAGTGAATGAACTTCCTACCCCATGGCTAAACAACTCGTTTTTTTTTTTTTTTGAAAACATAAGGTTTTCCAAAATTTTTCCTTTTTAAATTGACAAGAACAACATCTTTCTATACTTTTCCAGAAAGGAAACGACTCGATAGGCTATGTTTGTCGTAGTTTGGTATGTTCATTTGGGTGGGTTAAAATTTTTTTTTTATCCAAAGTTTAGGAGACACAGGATTAAAATGGTGCTAAATGCTCTCAAACTAATATGTGTGTAATTTTATTACATTCCGATCAGTCTTTTTGCTACAGGGTTGATTTTAACTGTTGGCTCTTTTACCTAGTTATATTCTATATAAGATTCACATTATCAATTGATTTTGATCTCAAATGTCATCTTGTAAGAGCGAAGTAATCAGTTATTGCATTTGTCCTTACCCCCAAAAAAAGAAGAAGGAAAGAAATAGAGAGAAAATGAAAAAGAAAACAAAACTGAGAATCAAAATGTTAATTTTTAATTTTATATAATCTTCATGTAGTTCAGTTGCAGTCTCGAGCAAAATTTTATTCTTTGGATGAAAGTTAGTGCTTTTTTTGGATGAAAATACATGGTAAGTCAAAATGGAATAACTTCAAAGTTAATTTGCTTTCCCTTTAAAATAAAAGAAAAACTCCTTATTTGCTAATGTATAAGCCCAAGCATTTTTGTTATGCATATGTTTACGTAAACATACGCGTTACACCAATTACGCCAATGCCTCTGCATCCTTGACTAGAGGATTGTTTAACTGATCGCTGCTTCCCAAAAGCATGAATAATGCATATTCAAGTTGCGCAGCAAAATATTCTGCCATTTAACTAACGATGTGAGGACACTCATCATCTTAATGAGCTTCAGTCAGCATTAATCACGCCAACTGAAGGGAAGCTGTTTTGATGTGTGTTTTAAACATTAATTCATAATAACATGCATATTTTAAACTGTATAGTATTAAATTAATTAAGGAAAAAATAGTTTAAATGTAACTCGTTTGATGTATTGTTTATAATTTTGCTGGGTAGTTTTTTTTAATTAACATTAATTTCTTTAAGTGCACCCTATGGGTAACAAACTACCTATCATGTACATTCGTTACAACACCTAAACAATTTATGTTATCATGAAGGCATTTATCTTTAAAATGTGATACTTCCCTTAGAGTAAAGCAAAGCCTTGTAATCCTATCAGACTTTAATCAAGGCGGGAGGGACTATTGGTTGTTTTCTCGGCGAAACAGGCATGCTAGCATGCTATCGATAAGGTATTACACCCCTATGAATTTAATAATACTTCCATACACTGTAAACAAATTTCCTGAAATTTTACGGTAAAAGTTACTGGCATCCATGTTGCCAGTAACTTTTACCGTAAAATGCTTTTTTATTGTAAAATTTTACGGAAGAGAAAACGAGAATTAAAAACTTCGAGATACGAACGACAAGGAGCGACCCAGGAGCCCTACTCTGAAACTTCCTGGAACTTCCAGTGACGTCTATTACTCCCTCACGACAAGTAAGAATAGCCGAAAAAGTAGTCGCTTGTCAAATTTTGTGCTACTCTGAAAGCCCTAACGTGCCTAAGCGAGAATTTTCTCTCCTTCTACCGCGTTTCGAGAAGGAAAAACGATTGACCAATCAAATGACAGTATTTCTCACTCGCGTTACATCAACTTTCGCGCGTGTATTTTGCTTTAACTTTCTGGTTTAATTTAGCCTTTTTTAGCCTTTGAAATAGATGGCAAAAAGATTCGAGAGCCAAGTATTAAAAGCATTCGTGCAGATTAAGATGTTGTGTTTCAGGAATTTAAAAATATTAGAATTTTAAATCGCTATTAGTACATCTTTTCAACGCATACGAGCATATAAGCGTAAGCGAAGAAAAGTGTCGAAATACAGTATACGAATTCATTTCAATGTATCAAATGCTTCGACTAAACATGAAAAAAATTTATAAATACTTTTAAAAAATAATACTAATATTTAAAAATATTTGTTAAATTAAATCATTTAATTTCATGACTTTATTTTCAGCGATACTTTGACTTTATCGCAATAATAGTTTAAAATTCAGGCTTTTAGTAAAAGTCCCCTTTTTGCGTTACTCATTTTTGTTTTCGCAATAATAGTTGTATTTTCAGTCTTTAAATACTAAGTAAAGAAAAATCACATGTCTGGGCAGGGCAAAATTAAGGCATAGGTATATAGAGCACAGGCCCAGGGAACCAACGTTTGGGGGGGGGGGCCTTAAATCCATCTAAAGTTTTTAAAATGGAGAAATTTCATATCGCACTATGACAAGATAAAAAATAAATTTAAAAATAATCTTTCGAAAACTTGAAATCCAAAATATTTTACTACTTCATTATATTGTTTTTATTTGGGGGGGGGGGCAGCATACTAAAGCTCGTGCTCAATGTCCTACAAAGTCGTGCCCTGGGTCTAGGTATCACTTTTTCAAAACGTGTATTTAAAACATTTGTTGTTTGAGAGGGGTAAAAATTACTGCATGTGCTGCGCTTTTAAAATGATTTTGATAGACTCAATTTTGCTGTTCACGATATTTTGGCCTTTTCGCAATAAGAGATATATATTCACCCTCTAAATATTAAGTACAAGTCTCTATTTTTGGGGCAATTCATAAGAGAAAAATGGAGATCCTAAATCGCATGTCTGTGGATCTTTTTTCCAAAATGCGTTTAAAACACTTTTATTTTTTTGAGAATTGAAATAAACTAATTCATGTTTTATGCTTTTGCTATCATTTTAAGACTTGAAAAACGATGATTCAATTATTCTGTGAGGAAAAATTAAACTTAAATACGATACGATAAAAACGAAATGCTCCTCCCCTCCCCTGATAGAAAATAGAATTTGAGTAAAGAGCTCATTTTATTAAAGGAAATGTACCCCCCCCCCCCCGTTTAGATCAACACCCTGGTTAAGTAGATATATAAATTCAAGTTTTGGGCATACCTTGAAGTAATTTCAATTTGCAAAATTTTGGCCAATTAATCAGTAAAATAAGATGTTATACACTGTTAAAAAAAACCTGAATTTTCAGGAAGATTTTTACTGATTTTAACAGTAAATTTCCGTTTTCGTTTCAAAACAGAACTTTTCCTTGAAAAAACGGAACTATTCCGTGAATTACCAAGTTGGAGAAACAAAAAACGGAATTTACCCGGTTTTGTGGTTGAAATATAACCGAACAAGAGAGTTAAAGACAGTCTGAAGAGACTTGGCGCGTGCGCAGAATCGACGTCGCAGCATAAATGATTCATAACTGAATCAAAGTGCGCAGCAAAAGTAACGCAAAGTCATCGAGAATTAATATGCATGTTTAAGCTTCTGTAAAAGCGACTTGTGTTATTCGCATTAGCATGGAAAAGAGGACATCTGGTGTCTCGTCGTTTGGATAGCTACTTTACAAAAAACATCACAGTCGAATGTTATTTAATCGTGTTCCTCAGGACGTTATTATATGTGCGCCATTTTGTTTCAATTTGAAAATGCTTCGTCGAAGAGCGTTGAGTATTGTTATAGCATTCGAAGAAGAATTGTTCCAGGATTCTGCATAGTTAATCAAATTGACTGGAAAAATAATTTGGATCTTTTCATGTGATTATTCGGTATCCAGCATTTCCTCTAGCTCAACATTTTTAAGAAGACTTCGTTTATCGCAATGGATAGAATCAAAATGAGCAACAAAAGGGCGTGTTAGTATATTTTAAAATCTACTCGCTCTATTGTTGCCTTTTTTGAGGAACAAAAATCGAAAATTTTTATTTAAGAGGTAAGAATTTTTATTTTTGTTACTGCTATTTTTATTTTAATCTGAGTCCAGACTTAACAGTTAGTTATTTCATGATGTAAACTAATTGTGCATTTTAGTAGTTGCATGTATAAACTTACTGGTGCTGAGGGTTAGTAAAATTTAGTGAAATGATTTTTGTAATTTTATATCAAGATTTAAAAGCTTAGTTTCAAAACTTAGCTTTTTTACTTTATGACTTTACTTCGTTAATGTGACGAAATTATTGTTGTCAAAACTACGAAAATGATTGTCAATTTGACGATACTAGGATAAAGAAATATTTCGCTACATTTGACGAAATTCATCCCCAAAAAAATGACGAAATGTTCGCTCGGGGTATAAAGTGATTTCATCAAAAACAAAGAAAATTCGTTAATTTTGAGAGTGCATTTCTGAAAGTGTTGATCACTATGAACACCATAACGTAAATATATATGAAAATAAAAGAAATCAGTAATAATACAGGATTTTTTTTTTTTTTTTTTTTTTTTTTTTTTTTTTTTTTTTTTTTTTAAGGAACTACGAATGTTTCAAATTCAGAAAGGAAAAAAAGAACTTTCGGAAGAACTTAATTTTTATTCAAACATAAGAGAAAATATTTTTAAAAGAGTGCACCTTGTTAATACTTTTTAATTTTTTGAAGTTATGCGCTCAGAAATACTATGCATTGATCATTCCATCTTCAAAATATTTGAGTATTTTATGCGAGATTGATGTAATCTTTTCAAAAAAATCATGTTATTTTAATGAACTAAAATTTTTAATGAAAAAAAAAAAGAAAAAAGCCAATTCTTGTATTGCTTTAGTATTTTTTTTAAAGGCAAGATGTTTAAAAGTTTGAAGTATATGAGTGGATATTTTCAAACTTTTTCTAAAAAACAAAATTCGTAAGAGTTTTTAGTTTACATTTTTGTTCATCATTTTGTCTTATATATATATAATTATCTGGTGAGCTAGTTTACGCTCCTTTTTTAATTACCCCAATTTTCTGTTTCTCATTTTCCCATATTTTAATCACCCACATTTTTACGTTATAGGCTTATACCTATACGCTAATACTTATATATGCAAGATGGAAAATTATTGAAATTTTGCAAAATAAACAAGCGCTTTTATAGCAGCTTAATATTAATAGCAAATAATATATGAACGTTTAATAAATTAGTCCTTTAAGTGGCGCAAAATGTGTAGATTGGAAAAAACAACAAATGAACAAATTGAAATTTTAAGAAACTTCAGAGAAACATTTGAAAATTTACGAAACATGTTTATTCTTTTTATATGTTTATATTGTTTCGCAAATTTTCAAATGTTTCTTAAAATTTCAATTTGTGCATTTGTTGTTCTACACAATCTACGCATTTTGCGACGATCAAAGGACTAATTTATTGAACTTCCATAGATAATTTGCTATTGATATTAAGCTGCTATAAAAGCGCTTGTTAATTTGCAAAATTTAAATAATTTTCCATCTTGCTTGTATACATATAAGTCAAAGAGTATAGGTATAAGCCTATAACGTATAAGCGGGGATAATAAGAACCGAAAAAATGAAGAACGGAGAATTACGAAACGAAAAAATGCCTAACGGAAAAATGACGAACGCTCCGTTCGTAATTTTTCCGTAAAATCACGGAAATATAATTAACGAAACAGAAACACTCCGGCAACTCAGCTGCCGTATATTTTTTCGTTATTTTCAGGAAATTTTTTTAACAGTGTAGATAATCGGCAAAGTTGTAGAGTTCCAATTACTGCCGATAAATGGATACCTTTCCCGAATTCAAACTCAAAATAAAGAAAAAATCTTAACTCTCAATGTAAAAACATACTAAACCACATTTTCAGAACTTATAAACATTATGGCACACTCCGCGTTGAGAAAAAATGGAATAGACGAACAGCTTCTCACTGCCGAGGAAGGCATCTCACGTCTTCTTACCCTGTCGTAAACTTCTCGGCGCGATTCTAGATACCTTAAATTAGAAGTGGCTTTGAGATTAGCGATTATTCGTGTCTCACGAGATGTGACGTCACGGGGCACAAAAAACCCGTGTTCTCGGTATCGACTATATTGACGATACAATGACAGTAGGGCCCCAGGACCCAATTTTACACACTGCTTTACTATCCACGGTACCAAATGAGACACCAAATGAACGGAAATAGGATGTCATCTGCATCGCACAATTAGTCACGTGGGGATTAATTGGCGCTGCAACCGCATTTTTTTTATCGGTACAATTTGCTGTAAAATTTTTCTGTACTGTAAACGCTACATTTTACAGTAACATTTATCATAAAAGCTTGCTGAATTTTTAACAATATAACTGTTATTTCGATACCATTTCATATCCATTTTCAGATACTATACGATATTTTTTTCCTGTTTAACAAAAACTATGCTATTAGCTTATGAGTAAGCTATGCTATTAGTTTACGAGTTCATCAGTGTTTTACAACAGTACAACTGAAATGAGAGCACTCAGAAAATAGAGTCGCAAAACTTATTGTTTAAGGAGTAAGTAAAGCTAATATGGAAGAGATGAGATCTCAGACAGCAGCAAGTTGTCAGTCGTCTTCTAAACCTTGCGAAAGCAACTTTTCTTAGATGTATATACACCACCAACTCGGCTGTTTCGATTCATGGATTGCAGTTTCGTGCTTATTATGCACTCATCAGCATGGAATACGGAAAGTAGCCGAG
>JAXGGA010013250.1:0-35893 GCA_038373865.1 Uloborus plumipes | reverse complement strand
AAGTTCCCTCGTTTTTGAATCCATACTTTAAGTTCTCTTATGTACATGGTGAGTAAAAATGATGAACCCGTCTTTTAAAAAATCAAATTTTTGAAACAACTGCTCGTATTACAATAAGCGTTTCATGAATATAAAGAAAATTATACCAACTTTTTTAATTATAAATGTTCGAAATGTGGGCGGTGTTCCAATCTAAGGGCGGAATTCAGGTGAAACGCTGCATCTGCCCAAGTGAGTTGCACACGTAAATTTTCGGGTTTTCGGATTCTTGTGAAACGTTGCTTGCGCATTTCGGGGAAAATCAGCGCTTTTACGGAAACAACGTTTCACAAGAATCCGAAAACCCGAAAATTTGCGTGTGAAACGCACTTTTGCAGATACAGCATTTCACCTGAATTCCGCCCTAAATCTATGAATCACTGTATTCATCTAATCACTCCCGTCTGTTTTAAAGGGGTATCTGAAATTTCTTTACATTTTTCTGTACTTACAAATCACTTTACTTTTCTAGGTAATTATTTTATTGATTTTCATGTTATATATAAAATAAAAGTTACAATACTTAAATAACAATAAAATAAAGAAATTCAGCAAATAATTGAGGAAAGTAAAGACTGACTGAGTATCTTAATAAATTTTCTTACGAATGACAAAAGCAAGTTTCAGTCGGGTTTTGTTTGATGAGAATAATGCGTTGACATACAGACCTTCAAATGAACATTCAGGGAACGATTTCAATTTAATAACAAAAAACTTATTTTATTTGAATAAAAGACATTTTCAAAAAAAATTAAATGCTATCTACTTATATTAAAAACTGAGTATCTATCTTTCTATGTCACGCTTCTTTCTCTTGAATGCCAACGAACTGAAAGTCGAACCAGGTACCGATAGATAGGTAATTTTTCAGGCTTCATTAGTTTCAATTTATATAATTATACGATTTTAATTAGCGAAGATATCAATTAATAAGTAGTCAAATTTAAAGCGATTAAGCCTAATAAATGATTAAATATGAAATCCATTGTTGAAATCCAAAACGTCGTTGCTATGAAACAGTAATAACAATGATAATGAGAATTTTGAATGAAGGCTTAACTAAATCAAACACGAAACTCATAAGCGGGCCACTTACGTAGAATTTTTATCGCTAGCTACTTGTAATATTTTGAAACATTCATTTGTTGAAAAGCCATCTACTTATATTAAAAACTGAGTATCTATGTCTGCTTTTTTCCTTTGAGCGAGCTGAACTTACTGAAACTTTCCTCACCATCTTGAAGGCGCGAAGCATCTCAATAATTCGAATGATTTTTTTTATATAGGAAAAAAGTAAAGGCGTGAAGCGCCTGTTAGCGAGCCGCCTTGGCGGGGAGTAGTTTCTTGAAATTTTCCTCACTACTTTCAAGGCACGAAGTGCCCGTGCAACGCCGGGCCACGTGCGTGGTATGTCTTGAAATCGAATGAACATTAAATTATATCAAATAATATAACTTCAGAATGAGGTAAAAGTTAGAGAGGGGAGACGTTATGCATCAACATGCCGCAGGAAGCTAATCTAGCTGCCCTGGCAGCTAGTCTACTTATATTAAAAACCGAGTATCTATCTTTCTTTCTTTCTTTCTATCTTTCTTTCTAACTATCTATCTATGTCACGCTTCTTTCTCCTGAACGCCAATGAACTGAAAGTCGAACCAGGTACCGATAGATAGGTAATTTTTCAGGCTTCATTAGTTTCAGTTTATATAATTATACGATTTTAATTAGCGAAGATATCAATTAATAAGTAGTCAAGTTTAAAGCGATTAAGCCTAATAAATGATTAAACTTCCAAGACATTTCTTACCGTTGCCATTTTGAATAAAAACGTTAATTAAATTATTGAACTGCTTAAAATTCCAAGATATTTATTTCTTACCGTTGCCATTTTGAATTAAAACGTTAATTAAATTATTGAACTATTAAAAATTCCAAGATATTTATTTCTTTCCGTTGCGATTTTAAATTAAAACGTTAATTAAATTGAACTTTTTAAAATGAAAGAGTGTTATTTTTTTCCATTGTCATTTGGAATACGTGTTATAACAAAGTTCTAACAATTGTTTTTATTTTAATTATTAATGACATATTTTTTCTCTGGTACCATTTTGAAAATGTGTTTTTAAATAAAATTGCAATTGCTGTTTTTAGAAGGGGCTTTTTTTGGCTGCGATCCAAATATTGAAAGAACTTTTTCGTTTAGAATTTTGCAATTAATTTTACAGGAAGAAAGCGGTTTGTAAATAATTATTTTTGGAAAGGAATTTTATTTGTTATTTAGGGAGAGTGCTAAGTATGCGCTACTTGACATCGTCTTTATTTTTGAGGAAGCATGTGCAAATAATTCGATTGATTCTTTGATGCAGGAAAGCTTTTTAGCGAGCCGCTTTATCGGGGAGTAGTTTATTAAACTTTTCCTTGGTACTTTAAAGGCGAGCCGCCTTGGCGGCGAGTAGTTTTTTGAAACTTTCCTCGCTACTGTAAAGGCGAGCCGCCTTGACGGCGAGTAAACTGTTTAAGCTTTCCTCATTACTTTAAAGGCGAGTCGCCTTGGTGGCGAGTAGTTTTCTCAAACTGCCTTCACTACATTACAGCCCGTGAAACGCCGGGCCACGCAGCTAGTCTACTTATATTAAAAACCGAGTATCTATCTTTCTTTCTTTCTTTCTATCTTTCTTTCTAACTATCTATCTATGTCACGCTTATTTCTCCTGAACGCCAATGAACTGAAAGTCGAACCAGGTACCGATAGATAGGTAATTTTTCAGGCTTCATTAGTTTCAATTTATATAATTATACGATTTTAATTAGCGAAGATATCAATTAATAAGTAGTCAAATTTAAAGCGATTAAGCCTAATAAATGATGAAACTTCCAAGACATTTATTTCTTACCGTTGCCATTTTGAATTAAAACGTTAATTAAATTATTGAACTATTTAAAATTCCAAGATATTTATTTCTTTCCGTTGCGATTTTAAATTAAAACGTTAATTAAATTGAACTTTTTAAAATGAAAGAGTTATTTTTTTTCCATTGTCATTTTGAATACGTGTTATAACAAAGTTCTAACAATTGTTTTTATTCTAATTATAATGACATATTTTTTCTCTGGTACCATTTTGAAAATGTGTTTTTAAATAAAATTGCAATTGCTGTTTTTAGAAGGGACTTTTTTTGGCTGCGATCCAAATATTAAAAGAACTTTTTCGTTTAGAATTTTGCCATTAATTTTACAGGAAGAAAGCGGTTTGGAAATAATTGTTTTTGGAAAGGAATTTCATTTGTTATTTAGGGAGAGTGCTAAGTATGCGCTACTTGACATCGTCTTTATTTTTGAGGAAGCATGTGCAAATAATTCGATTGATTCTTTGATGCAGGAAAGCTTTTTAGCACGCCGCTTTAGCGGGGAGTAGTTTTTTAAACTTTTCCTTGGTACTTTAAAGGTGAGCCGCCTTGGCGGCGAGTAGTTTATTGAAACTTTCCTCGCTACTGTAAAGGCGAGCCGCCTTGACGGCGAGTAAACTGTTTAAACTTTCCTCATTACTTTAAAGGCGAGCCGCCTTGGTGGCGAGTAGTTTTCTCAAACTGCCTTCACTACATTACAGCCCGTGCAACGCCGGGCCACGCAGCTAGTCTACTTATATTAAAAACTGAGTATCTTTCTATCTATCTATGTCACGCTTCTTTCTCCTGAACGCCAACGAACTGAAAGTCGAACCAGGTACCGATAGATAGGTAATTTTTCAGGCTTCATTAGTTTCAATTTATATAATCATACGATTTTAATTAGCGAAGATATCAATTAATAAGTAATTTAAAGCGATTAAGCCTAATAAATGATTAAACTTCCAAGACATTTATTTCTTACCGTTGCCATTTTGAATTAAAACGTTAATTAAATTATTGAACTATTTAAAATTCCAAGATATTTATTTCTTTCCGTTGCGATTTTAAGGCAGGAATTCAAGTGAAACACGGACGATCGCAACTCACCAATGCAATCGCAAATTCCAAAATTTGGATTCAAGTGAAACGAATTCACTTGAATTCGACTTACAGTAGCGGTTACAATATGCGATCGCCTCGAAGCGACTGCAATGGTGTTTCACTTGAATTCGGCCCTAAATTAAAACGTTAATTAAATTGAACTTTTTAAAATGAAAGAGTGTTATTTTTTTCCATTGTCATTTTAAATACGTGTTATAACAAAGTTCTAACAATTGTTTTTATTCTAATTATTAAAGACATATTTTTTCTCAGGTACCATTTTGAAAATGTGTTTTTAAATAAAATTGCAATTGCTGTTTTTAGAAGGGACTTTTTCTAGCTGCGATCCATAAGTAGTCAAATTTAAAGCGAATGTTTAATTAATAAGTAGTCAAATTTAAAGCGATTAAGCCTAATTAATGATTAAACTTCCAAGACATTTTTTCTTACCGTTGCCATTTTGAATTAAAACGTTAATTAAATTATTGAACTATTTAAAATTCCAAGATATTTATTTCTTTCCGTTGCGATTTTGAATTAAAACGTTAATTAAGTTGAACTTTTTAAAATGAAAGACTGTTATTTTTTTCATTGTCATTTTGAATACGTGTTATAACAAAGTTCTAACAATTGTTTTTATTCTAATTATTAATGACATATTTTTTCTCAGGTACCATTTTGAAAATGTGTTTTTAAATAAAATTGCAATTGCTGTTTTTAGAAGGGACTTTTTCTGGCTTCGATCCAAATATTAAAAGAACTTTTTCGTTTAGAATTTTGCAATTAATTTTACCGGAAGAAAGCGGTTTGGAAATAATTGTTTTTGGAAAGGAATTTTATTTGTAATTTAAGGAGAGTGCTAAGTATGCGCTACTTGACATCGTCTTTATTTCTGAGAAAGCATGTGCAAATAATTCGATTGATTCTTTGATGCAGGAAAGCTTTTTAGCGAGCCGCTTTAGCGGGGAGTAGTTTATTAAACTTTTCCTTGGTACTTTAAAGGCGAGCCGCCTTGGCGGCGAGTAGTGAATTGAAACTTTCCTCGCTACTGTAAAGGCGAGCCGCCTTGACGGCGAGTAAACTGTTTAAACTTTCCTCATTTCTTTAAAGGCGAGCCGCCTTGGTGGCGAGTAGTTTTCTCAAACTGCCTTCACTACATTACAGCCCGTGCAACGCCGGGCTACGCAGCTAGTATCCATTTACAAATTGTTTTATCATCAAAAACTACTAAATGAGGAAATTTGACCCAGATCAAACCTTCCGGAATTGAGGTGGGTCAAACCTCCCTTAATGGTCATTTTAGCAAAACAATTTAAAAACATATAAATATAAGAAGGGAATTCAAAAAGCAAGTGTGCAGTCTTTTAGTATATCAATCAGAGTACACAAATAATTGAATTTAATTCTGTTTATGTTAATGACGAAGAGCCCGGCAGAGATGAACTAGGTAAATTCCTACTTTAGGGTCCGGGTTTGGCAATTTTTTTCAGACTGTGGGCAGAATTAATAAATGGTTGCCAGAAAAGCATAAATCTAAATTAGAAACCATAAATCTAATGGTTGCCAGATTTAATAATTTATCGCCGGACCTTAAACTAGGATTCATCCATGAACTATACCCTGAGCAACGAGAGCTGGCGGCTCAAATTAACACAAAATAAATGAGATGCCTCAACAGCAGTGCATAAGAAAATGAGTGGAGCTGTTTTCTTTCGTACGGTTTCCATGGAGACGACGCAAAATTTCCAAACTTGATACGCTTATTTTAAAGTAACCGAGCATAACAAGGTAAAATACTTTTTTACCTGAAAAAGACATCCTTTGCGATTGCTCCTTGGTTCTACTCCAAGATCGTTAAAAACTAGATTTAGGCAGGGATTCAAGTGAAACACCATTGCAATCGCTTCGAATTGCAATCGCTACTGGAAGTGAATTACATTATCTTCAACTTAACTTGGCACTGACGTCACTACGGGTGGAGCCAATAAGAGCTCACAAGCAGTCAGTGATCTCCTCTTATTCGCCAAGTAGGCTGTGATGTTTTATCTAGCTCGTTTTTCATAGGCAAACGTCACGCTGACGTCACGATGTTTTTATCAAGAAACGTTCTAATGTAATTCATTTCCAGTAGCGATTGTAATTTGCGATCGCCTGTTTCACTTGAATTCCTGCCTAAATGTTTAAATGTGAAAGAGAGAGGGTGGGTCAGACATCCCTAGTTTCCACTAAATATTTTTCTGTGTTTATAAATCTGTATCTATCTACCTATATCTAAGTAGAAAATTAGCTACGCAACTAAAGAAGTTTTCTTTGAAGATCTTCCAAAGTTTGTAACAGACACAAAACCGTCACATTCCCAACTCACAACAAATAATAAATGAGAGAGAAAATCTTAGATTACTTCAACACTGTCACACCGCCAGATACGCAACATTACTCACAACAATGTATATTTATTTCTAGCCCTTAACTGAATTCTTGGGGAAAAAACAGCTGTTACACATTTTTTGAAGAATAGTTCTTCAACAGCTTTCTCCCAACAAAATCAACAAATATTCAAAAAAAAAAAAAAAAACGGATCAATCGATTGACGTTGGATAGTTGGCTGCGAAATTTTTTCCAGGGAAATGCGCCAAAATATTCATCACAGTTTTCTTTTCTATTTCTTAGACTTCTTCATTCCTTTTAAAAGTTCCTCAAAAATTATCGAATGTACGATATTCTAAAAATATCGATCGGAAAAGAGGGAAGATAAACTATCATGAAGCTCGGACTTGCAGATTAATGGAAAACTATTAATCCTACCTAGAAAGCTGTATTTCTACCCAGCTGCTTTCAATAGTACTGTTTCTTGCTATATTTCAAGTATAATTTGTACTAATTGATATACAAGTTCAGTACTGCGATATCTTGCATTCAAACGCTCAGTTTGCGGTATGAAGTGAATAAAAACAGTCGTACTGATTAAGTTGCTGAATACTTGCTACTTATGCTGATTGGCTAGAAGGACTACAATTCGTTTCCTGAAATACAGCAACACGTGTGTGATATTGGGACTTACAGAACATACATGCAAAATTGATAGTACCTTTCGGGGAAAGCTTTTTTTTTTTTTTTTGACTCTCTTTCTTCCTGACAGTTATAGTTGGGGACGTTGCGATTCAACAATTCGTTTTGATTATTTTACTTAAAAAATATTATTCTTGATGTTCAATTTTGGAAAAGATCCTAAACCTGGCTACTTAAATTTGCTATTATTTTTTAACTTTACAGTTTGATTTTTGATACAATCGACTGTTGTTACGTCTACAGTTTTTTTATGATTATGTGTCTAAAACTTCATTATTTTATTATTCATTGCCGTGCTTGTTGACTCACGAAGTGTTTCGAAACCTGTGATTATTTGTTAGGGATTGCTACTTTCACCTTCTGACAAAGAATCAGCTTATAGTTCTAGCTACCTAGTCATTCTTATTCTTTTTGAATTGTTCTCTATGTGTTTGCATAACCACTTTTTCCATGTTTGTCCTTAAAGTTCGAATTTAAATATTTTAATATAATTTTAAAAGCTGCTGTAGCGCAAAACGTGTTAGCTAATGTTTTTGTTTAAATTGCTATTTTATTAAGATGGTTACCAGTAATTAACGAGGTAAAGAGAAATGTCAATTTTTCGAAAACTGATTGACGTATCAGGACTGAATTTGGGGGGGGGGGGGGTTAGGTTCGGGGCGTTGGAAGATTATTTCGCAATTGTTTTCATTATTATTATTATTATTATTTTCGAAATCTCATTAGGTTGTGTTTGTTGTTTATTTTTCAATAAAAATGTCGATGAACGCAGGCCCGTCATTTGAGCGATCAAGGGGTGGGGGGTCAACTTTCCGCCTGGCTTCAGGAAACTAACGAATCTACATGTAAGAGGGAGTGGTTTTTGCTGTTTTTTGGTTTTATTTACATTGAGTATGTACCCTTTACCCCCCCTCCTCCCTCTTTAAAAAATTGAAGTGACTGGCCTGGATGTATAGCGTTTTTGAACATATTTTTACTGTTCAAACTCATTATCCGAGCACCAACAGCTCAATTTTAACTCAAAGAAAGTTTGCAACTGAGCTCAGTCTTAATACAATCGGTCCGAGTTCGTCGACAATCAATCGTTTGACTCATAAGTTCGCAGTTATTGAAAGATTGAAACTTGGACTCTTCAGCAAGGAATGCAAAATATCACTATTCATTTGCGCCATACTATACTAGAATTTAGAAGACACAACAAACATGTATTAAACTAATTCCCATGTTTTCTACTTTGTTTTCGAACTTATATAGAACTTTTTGAATCGGTAGTGTTCTGGAGAGTAATTTTTAACATCAGCGCGTTAACTCCTGGTCAACCTGTGTTGTTGTTGTCTTGTGCCAGCTAAGCTGCTGATTTAGACAGGAATTCAAGTGAAATACCATTGCAATCGCTTCGAGGCGATTGCAAATTGCAATCGCTACTGGAAGTCGAATTACATTAGAATCGCATCTCGTAGCGATTGCAACGTATCCAAATTTGGGAATTTGCGATTGCATTGGTGAGTTGCGATCGTCCGTGTTTCACTTGAATACCTGCCTTAGGCCGGCCTTATACCGGCTGTTTCCTTTTTCCAGCCGTACCGCAATTTGGTGTGAATTCCGACTTGCGCACAACACATGTCATAGGAACCCGTTTATAGAATAGGCAATCTTTCACACAAGGAAAGGACAAAGACAGGACGGGAGAGAGAAAGTACATCTATGCTCAAACTGGGATTCGAACCCGGAGCCCCTCGATCACGGTCAAACTTATCTGTCTACTATACAAGGTGGCTGGCGGGCACGAGTGTGCGTGTGTATATAATATATACACACAGTATAATGGACAGGAAACCTGAAAGGAAGATATTTTTTGCAAGGTATCCATTTGAAATATTGGAGTCCATCAAGACAATGATAATACAAAAGATAATAAATAATTTACAAAAAAGAGAGGAAAAAATAAAACAAGAGAGAGGTCAAAAGATGTATCATAACTTTTAGAGTCAATAACCTTTTAGTATTCATTTAAAATATCCCTTATTTATACAAGTTCCCAGAGAAATTCGAGCACAAAATACAAATTATTTTATAACTAATACCCAAATCCGATATAATCTGATATGTAAAGCTATTATGTCTTTCACGTTTATCGAAGGATTTATTTATTCCACGCTTCCCTAAGAACAGTTTGAAAAAACTGCAAATGTATAATACAAGGAATAGCATTTTGAAAGAGTCCCTTACTAAGAAAAATGCCTTTACTCAAGCAGTGTTTACACAACGCTTATGTCATTAAAGCGTTAAAATTACAGGAAAGCTCGATTTTTGACGAGCTAATCCATTCTTGGAAAAGGATTTGTTTCTTATTTTACTATTTTAAAAATTTTTTTTTCTGCAAAGAAGCAGCTGTTAATTCAAAGTTTTATCAAAATTAAATGCCTTTGAACAAAATTTTTATTTTTATTCTTCACTTTAAAGTTCACTGCTCAATCATGTGAAATTGGAAGCCTTTTGTGAACATTGCTTTGAAAGACAAATAGCACTTAGGAGAAAAACAGTATTTTTAAATGAGGTTACAGAATGCTTGTGAATTTTTGTTTCAGCAAAAATGCCGAGCTTCAAGAATTAATTGAACACAGAATTCTTAAGTTTTTCAACATTTTTAATTACGAAAGAAAGGTGCCCATTTTTCCTTTATGTAATTTAACTGTAAGATGAAAATTTAATGATTTTAAAGCGAAAAGTATTTACAAATATTGCGTTTCTTTAATTATTGTTTTCACTGACTCATTTGATTGTCAACTTACTCGAAAGCTTGGATTTCGGTTTTCCATGCGGAATTATTTTACACTTGGTTGCAGAATTGTAGGAGCGCATAATAATGTGGTTACATTTAAACAAATTTTGCATCTATACGATACGATGTATATGTACAATAATTTCATCTATATGTCATGTCATGGATAGGTCCAATAATTTCACCTAATGCATAGCGATATAACATACATACAACTTTAAAAGTTAAATATATATAAACCCTGTTTAGAAATAATGCTGAAAATTCATATAAACACCTATCGAAGTTTCCACCAAAAGAATATATAAACGGAATATTGAATAGGACGCCAAAAAGAAAAAACCGACATCTGTAAATTAATTAAGCGTATATAAATTTACTTCGTAGGTTGGAAACTTTCAAACATGTCTGTAAAGTGAGTTATAGGGATATAGGGGCGCCGTAAAAAATCCTTTAAACGGTTTCGAAAAAAAAAATAGAAATAGTGACTTTTCGAGAACAAAAGCTTTCGGCCAGAGCTATCGTAAATTACTCGTATTAAAAGGATTATCAGATTCTATATGGAATTTTCTTTGACTTCAAGAGGAATACAGAGCAAAGAAATCTCAGAACTTCCCCCAAAGCTATCAACAAGATGGAAAACAGCCATTATGAAAAGAATAAGCGACAAGAATACAACTTTAGGTAAACTTACAAGAATGCCAGCGATAGCGGTATCAAAAAGTACCTTGTCTCAAATAGGCAGCGGTTCGATGTTCAAAAAATGAAAATTCCTACCACGTATGGCTGAAACATATCAACTAAATATCCTGATGGTTTAAATATGAAAGAATAATACTTCACGATTGACAAAAATCAATTTAAATTGCCCTTGACTGTTTTTCTTGCTATTGGCACCATCACCGAAAAAGAACCTGAAACATTATTTAAACTAACAAGGTGGCAGTTAACTCATTCTTTGCTTTGCGTTTGAATTTCGTAGAAAGGCGATATTGGGGGGTTTCTCTGGCAGAATGATTGCACTAACCTACCAAGATACACTTGAAGAAAATTTACCGCCAGTTGTTGAAAAATTGGATGACCTTTCTGAGGGGTTTCAACGGGACTGGATGGACGGTACGTAGCTCCACATGGCAAATAGCACTTAGGAATAGTTTCTAAAGAATGGTATCCATCTATTTCTTTTGGTTTAAATACGATGGAGAGCGAATGTAGTTTACTGGTTAGAGTAATTTATGCTAATAGGGATCAACATACCACAATTTTAAAACTAAAATCTCCCATCATCTTCCACTGGAAAAAAATCTACCAAAACAAATTAAATGACCTAGTCCTTTCCTATTTGAAATTAATTATAAACCCTTGCACATACGGTCCGTCCGTGAAAGCCGCGCCTAGCACTCGCGAACCATTCCACTTAAAAAGGGGGTGATGGGTTGTGGGTGGGAACCTTCCGAAGTTTTCAATTTAGAACTTGGATTTGCTATCCTTTTGACGTATTCAACTAAACTACGTATTTGAAATTAGCATCGTTCTTCGTTGCTTGATACGGCTCAAAATGCTTCTTATTATTCTACCCCTTATTGTTATCTTACCTAATACCCCTATTTTGCTAAGATCAAAGAAGAGAGACCCGACGCATGCGTAAATGCGATGAATATTTTACCAAAGAAATGTGTTTTTCAGACTCATATTACTTGTCATAAAGCAACAACTCAACAGGAAGAATGGAAGAAGTTTTACTTAAAATATCTGTTTGAATAGACTTCCGATAAATGTAACTGGAATGAACAGTAAACAGTTTAAATGTAAAAAAATTTCTAAATAACAAAAACAAAGTAAAATAAAACCGTGAGATGAAATTATTATGTGACTCGCTGCATAAAAAACCGTTGAGCAATAATTCTCTGAGAAAAGCATGTAGTAGTAAAGGCTGATGTCCAAATGAAACTGCTCATCATTGAGTTAGCACTAAACTTCTTATTAGTAAAAATATGTAGTAAATCAATCAAAGAAAGGCAAAAATAGCATGACACAGGAAAAAAAGCACTAAAAAATGCTGGGGAACAACAAAACCAAAGAGCTGAACATTGGAGAATAAAAATTAAATGTAAACGCAAATGCAGATTTAAAATAATTAAGAACAAGAAAAAAATAGCCGTAGGAACCGGCTAAACCGTAGGAATTCTAAAAAAAAAAGAAGAAAAGAAACTAATTATCTGCAGAAAAATACAAAATGGCTTTGAGATTGTTTTCTAGATAAGAGCAATTCTTCAGTATGTGGAAAGATTTCCGAAATTCGAAATCTGACGAACTTTGGTATTTCTAGCTTCATAATAAGCGCGAAACTGCAGTCCATGGATGGAAATAACGGAGTAGGCTGTGTATTACATATTTCTAGCTGATTTCATAGGAATTTAAATTCAATGAATGAGTGATTTGATTCCCAGCAGCGTTGAGAATATTAAGTCTATTCAATTAGCGTTTTTTTTTTTCTTTTACAGAATTTTCATACACACTTAAGCGGAATTTCAAAGAACGACGGCGCTGTTTGATATAGGCAAGAACGCAATTGCAATTAATTTCATAAATTCCACACTATTTAAGAGGCTTAATCGAATTCTCAAAAGATGATAGCGAAGGCTTATTGATTGGAAAAAACAATACCTGGAAATATAAATGCTTAAGAATCTGAGCTACCCAAAGACAAATGGGAGGTAAGGATGGCAATACGACCAAACTCTCAGTAATGAAAGTTCTGTTACGAAAATTAGTTGGGATTTCTCAGAAAGCATTTTCATAAATGGAATCAAGCAGAGTAGGTAGATAGACTATCAGCCCCTTTAACTCTAAGATAACTAAGTTTTGCATTAAGAAGTTCCGGTGAAGAACAAGTATTAGTAGTACAGTAGACGAAAGTAAAAAAAAAAAAGAATGTTTTTTATTATGAAGACGAAACAATACTGTCTTATCGTTTTACGTAAAACCTTCTACGTATTTACGCATGCGTCAAGTCTTCTTTGATCTTACCAAAATAGGGATGCTAGATAAGATAACAAAGAATAATAAAAAAAACTTTGAACCGTATCAAACAACGTGAAACGATGCTCATTTCAAATACATACTCGTAGTTTAGTTGAATATGCAAGTTTTAAATTGAAAACTTTGGAAAGTTATTACCCGCAACCCATCTACCCTTTAAGGGGAACTGTTCGCGAGTGCTAGGTGCGGTTTTCAAGGACAGACTGTAGTCTATGTGAAGTTTAAAAAACATCAAAAGGTTTAAGACAAACAAAATGTTGTAATATTTCTTCATTTTCTTTTCTGTATAAAGGTTTTATTGAAAAAAAAACTAGTTTAGGTAACAATTTTAAAATAATACTAATAAATAATTTGGAATCAAGCAGGTCACCAAGCCGGTCAGAGAAATGTGGCCGTAATTTAGAGTCCCGTGCTTTGAATGCTGCCTCGGGCATGGATGTACTTTCTCTTTTGTCCTTTTCCTTTCTATGCAGAACTGTGTGTTGTGAATGACTACCTGCCTTATCAAAGGGTCTTATGGCATGTGTGTTAAGCCATGGCATGTGTGTTAAGCTTCCACCTTAATGGTGCTCATAAAAACGAAAACCATACCTATTTCCAACTTGAATCATCGGTAGCTGTCTCGTGCTCATGCACTAGAGTGGTATAGTTAACAATAATAAATTGCATTAATTACAAAGATTGGATTAACTGGTACGTTCTGGTATCCTTAGTTAATAAATGTGTCTTTTTTATTATAATTATACTTTTTAAAGTCGTATTCAAACAAAACGTAAATACTTTCTCAAAACATATTTTTGTCCTTAAAAAGAGATTTTAAAAAGAAAAACCTTCGCAAGCCAAAAATGATATGATTAAAATAATTTCCGCATACTTATCGTAATTAAATATATTCAAATCATATCTTTTCTGTTTACTTGTAAAAAATGGAGCGAAAATCAATTTTTCTTCACCAAATTAATTACTCTGATTAAAGATAAAAATAGAACGACGCCGGTTGTAAACAAATCTTCTCAGAACTTTGGAAGCAACAGTCTAATTTCTTTAAAAGTATTTCGAAAGAAATGTATTTTTCAGAAACATTAGAATATTTTGCAAATAGTGAGAAAATGATCTTGAGATATATTTTTATTTTTATTGAATGCCACGATTAATTTGTGAAACTGAGCTAAAATGCGAATAGTTTAAACTGCGAGCAAAAGTTCTCAAAATAACTAGCGGATCTTAGTTGCGTTTTAGTCATTCTCCGTGCTTATTTACTAGAAAGATATCTAGTGATAAACTTCACAGATGGCATCATTTTTATTTTCTACTGTATTTTATACGTAAATTTTATTTGTGTGTTTTTTCTCTTGTTATTATACGAGATTAAACAGTTTTACAGTCGAACCCGCTATTAGAATATCGGTTAAAAGAATATTCTGCTTACTATAATACATGTTCAATGTACCAAACTATTGTAATGTATTGTTTTAATCCTGGATAATGAAGTATCTCGCTTAGTAGAATATTTTTTTCGTGGTAAAATAGTTATTCTCCATTAAGCGGGCTCGACTGTACTGTTCGTCCATGAAAACCGCGCCTAGCACTCGCGAAAAGTTCCACTTAAAAAAGGGTAGATAGGTTGTGAGTGATAACTTTTTTAAGTTTTCAATTTAAAACTTGCATTTGCTATATCCATTTAACATATTCAACTTAACTATGTATTTGAAATTAACATCGTTCCACTTTGATTGATACGGTTCAAAATCCTTTTCATTTTTCTTCCCCTTATTGTTATATTACCTATCACCCCTATTTTGGTAGACGCCTGCATAAATGCGCGAAAGGTTTTACCTAAGAAGATCAGACAGTACTTCTAAAGTCGTTCACTGAAGGATATACAGTGAGAGCCCGTTACAACGAACTTCGAGGGACCGCAAATTTTGTTCGCTGAAACAGACATTTCGTTGAACTGTGTATACTAAGTGACGGAGTTCCACTGCATTTTATCAAATTTGTATAACGTGAACAGAATTTCATAAGCTCACTCTTGGGTTTTGCAACCCCCTTAACGTCAGCCCTACTCTGAACAATCCTTCTTTCCACCAAGGAGCTGCCCATAAATGATGTCATAATTTGGAGGGGGGAGGCTTCGTAAAATTGGGACAGTTTGAGACAAGGAGGAGGGAAGGGATAACACGAACTGAAACATTACGCATTTCTTAAATAGAAGGAAGAATGGCATGACTTGTGACAGAAGAAGGGAGGGGATAAAATGACGAGAGAGTTTTGAGAAAAGGCGAGAGTAGGGTCAAATATATATTTAAAAAAAATATATATGTTATCGTTTATGGACAGCCCTCTAGTAATGAGTAAGATAAAAAAAACCTTCACGTAATGATCCATTTACAGTTGAAGGTTTAATTACGTGGTTAAAGTTAAAATTCAATGATCCACGCTTGAAAATGGTCGATCTAATGGCTACCCTTGCTACAGAATTTTGTCTTTTAAAATTTTTACTTATTAATTTTTAAAAAGTTCTCTGTTTTAAGCGTTTTCAATAATAATTAGACTCTTAAGCAAACATGCAATCAAAAAACCTGGAAAAGTCACACAATCACGGGAGACTAATAAAAAGTAGTTCATCGTATTTAAAAAAAAGAAAACAAAAAAAGAAGAAACACTTTTTATTTGCAAAATACTAACAGCGCAGTTATGTCATACCGAGGCCTTTTTTTGCTGGCTAGGTTGTTGATCTCGTCAGTCTGGAATAGTCAATAACTGAGATGGAGACTGATTTCCTCCCTTTTAACGATCTGGGGGCCTCGGTGGTCTGGAGGTAGAATCTTCTCCTCGTCAGCAAGAGGTAGCGGGTTCGAGTCCCGCTCTGCCTATAGATGTTATTTCAACCTCTCTGTGCCGTAAATATGTCCTGTGTTTGTCAGGAGGCAAAGCGCATTGTATGTAGTCCTCATGCATGTCGTAGCTAATGACTTCAGTATTAAAAACAAAAAAATAAAAAAATAAAAATAAATTAAAAAAAAAAACAATAACGATCGTTCTGCTTATCCCGCGATTTTCAGATGCATGACGTCATTTAAAACTTTATTCCACAATTTCATCGTTTAAATGCCAGAAATGAATTTTATGAAGTATTTTCATGACCCTTCGGTCAGTTTACAAGCCAGATATCTCCTAATTCAATGAAGAAAGAGTTCCATCGAAAGCTCGTTGCTCCAAAAAAAATTAATATTGCTTGAAAGAACACGAAGTAGAACTTTCCCCGGAACCTTGTTAAAATTCTCATATTAAAGGTATTTTTTTAACTTATTTTGTGTAAATTTAGTAGATACATAGCATATTGGTTTTTCATACATATTTTGAAGTGCATTCGTTAAGAAAATTTAGCAATCAGATGGAAACTGAGATTACCAGCATTTTGCACGTAGTTCTGCCTTATTCCTAGTGGTTAAGCGTGGAGGGCTACTTTGTGTTTCTTAAAAAACTCGTAAATCCGCTATCTCTGTATATGCAAGTTCGATGAATCATGCACTAATGCTATAAATATTTATTTGAAACTCACAACACACTAAATAATATTTACAAGATTAATTTATAGAAAACATAAAGAGATATGAAAACAGAGCTAAACGCTGCTACGAAATTTCGACTCAGAGTGGAATTCTAAACAAAGCTATTTGAATCGTTGCCACACGCGTGCAAGCAAAGTGCAATAATAATTAAATTAAAGGTTTAGCCGCAGCGCTCGGCAAGCACTTCCACCTTTCTTAAGTTATACTATTACAGAACAGTATAAGCAACTTACTGCTCAGAATGAATCTAACTTTATGTTTAAAAATTCAATTTTTAAATATTTTTCCACGTAATGATAATACGTGGTAATATGTTTAAATATTTTTATGTATTTTTATTACGTAATGATAATATGTTTAAATATTTTTCCAGCATGTTTAAAAATTCAATTTTTAAATATTTTTCCACGTAATGACAAAGAATAAAGCAAAAAAGGTTCACAAACTTTTGTTCTGTATATTAAAGCAAAAGAAAAAAAAACATTGAGTAATGAAATTCCAGAAGAAAGCACGGTGTTCTGCTAATTTTGATACTTTAATAGAAATACTAGAAAAGTGTTTGCTGAAACACGATCATTTGAAACTTTATTTGCTCTTGATAATTAAATTTAATTCTTTAGAATGTCAAAGTCTTTAAAAAATATTTATCTTAAAAGTAACAAAAGATTTTCCTTCGGGTAGGCGTCGCATTTGTACCATTTAATTAGATGGTTTATCTGAATTTTTCATTAGCGTTTTTATAAGCTGAATAGACTTCTAATACAATGTAAGTTCTTTAGAAGTTTAATAATTATTTTTTACCTGTACTAAATTTTCACGAAATGAAATTATATCTTATGCATGAATACTTACTTTGAATGCTTTAGAAAGACACTTGCATTCGGAGAAAAAAAGGAGCGAGGGGGTCTTTTAACTACACACTTCAAATGCTGAAAAAAAATTCTGATTAATCACGAAGCATTGAGCTTGTCTCTCTTTAAAACAGTCTGATGTAGATTTTACATTTTCTTTTTTCGCTTATTAAATAGGATGTGTAAATATATTCATTGCCAGTAATCGAACGTTCTTGTTTTTATGTGTTTTATATTTCATCACAAAAAATATATGAGTCGTTAAAATTAGTACAAAAGTCATGCATAGCTCATGCCACACTTGTTAATATTTTTTTGTCGACCAACTGCAGCTATTTGTCACGGAAAAAAATGCTCAATATTTGAGCTCCAGATAGTTTTTTTTTTCTGGTAAGTAAATATTTCCATACTCTTTCTGCTTTACGTATGAGGCTCGTAAAATGATCAGTAAAGTCAACTTTAATTAGAAAAAAAAAATATGAACATAATTTGAGGCATTTAGTATCCATTCAGTAGCATTTTTTTACTTGTAAATCTGAATCGAGAATTATGTTTTTTATTGCGTATGCATGCTTCCGGTTTTTTTTTTTTTTTGTGCAAAGTCAATCAAAGTAGTTATACTTGAATGAAGGTATGGTGCAATAAATTAAAACTAACAATTTTTCCACCTTTACGAAATACTTAAAGTGATTACTTATAAGAAAATATTGTTATATCGGCGCTTCTCTGTAAACTCGTTATTGGCTGTCCGGACCGAGTATTCTAAAAATAGTAAAATATAATCAAATCATTATCTCTTTTAATTCAAATAAAGCACTAAAATGTAAGAATGAAGGCTTTCACGACCGGAGTAAATACTAGTTAAGGATTCTGGGCTGTTGTGCCGTGGTCTGAATGGCTTTAATCCATACGTTTCGATCGCAACTGCGGCGGTTATCTTCAGTGGGTATCGTTGATTAATTTGGCGACTGATGCGAAATTTCGAACTGCTGCAAGATGTTAAATTGAAAACGCAGCGCCCTCCACCTGCGTTTTCAATTTAAAATCTTGCAGCAGTTCGAAATTTCGCATCAGTCGCCAAATTAATCAACGACACCCACTGAAGATGACCGCCGCAGTTGCGATCGAAACGTTTGGATTAAAGCCATTCAGACCACGGCACAATAGCCCGGAATCCTTAACTAGTAAAGCACTAAAACTTTACAGCGCAATTGTATTTGGAGCGTTTTTTTTTCCAAGAAATTATCGAAGTCATAAAAACACAGTTCCCTGGCTGCCCCAATTCTACACTTATTGCAGAGTTAATGTTTCAAAAAACCTTTTAACACTACATAAATTTGGCAATTAATATCTAAAACTAGAATAATCCCAGGTAGCACAAATGACCTTTAAACGTTTTATAAACGTTTTTAAGCGGTTGTTACAACGTTAATAACCATTTTACAACCTTTAAAAAACGAAGTGTGCTACTTGGGATTTGACTATATTTTTTTTATAAAAAACGAAGTGTGCTACTTCGGATGTGACTATATTTTTTTTATAAAAACGAAGTGAGCTACTTGGGATGTGACTATATTTTTTTATAAAATAAGCTCTAGTTACGTATTTCTAAAACTTAATGTTGTCATGCAAATGCTATGCGGAGCTTTTTCAAACAGTCACTTGCCAAAAGTTCAAAGCTGTAATGAAAAAAACCTGTTACCAGGGCCGCGCCAAGTCTGATCGGCGCCCTCGTGCAAATGTCTTCTTTGCGCCTTATATGCTGTAACGTTCGATAGTTAACACCAGCAGTGATGTTTTAAAGACAAATATAATTTAGAAAATATAAGTTTCGCGGAAAATGCCTCCCCCCCCCCCTAAAAATACTTCCCCTAAAAATCCTTCACACATAACATTATATTTTCATTCTTTTCAAAATGATTATTCTCAATTTTCGTTCTATTTTTTGAGCAGTATTTTTTTTCTAATGTCCCGAAACATTTATTTCGTAAAAGCGATAGAATATTAATATTAAATTTTAGAAGCTCAAACTAAAATAGTAGGTTTTTCAATAGTTGAATTTAAAAAAAGTACATGTTCCCAGACAACCACGAATATCTCCTAGATATCCAGATATGTCTAATATACGTCCAGACGTCTTTTAGATTTCCTGGATATCTCAGCTATATCCAGAAATGTCCATATCATGGATATGGACATTTTCCATATCTACAAGATATCCAGAAAAAAACGTCTTTTAGATATGGATATTCGGATAGCTCATAGCTATCCAGGTATATCCACGTCATGGATATAGATATTAGCACGTATTCTAGATATCCAGACAGTTACGTGTTTTAGATATAGATATTGGGATAGCTTATAGATAACTCTTGGCTATCCGAACTTTGCATGATTATAATATCCATGTATGTCTCTTTCGAGATGTCTCTCAGATATTTCTGTTTTAGATATTTTTGGATTTGTTTATATTCTGGCCTCTGCTTCAAAATTGTCCCGAAAATTCTTTTTATTTGAAATTTTGCTGATTTATTAAAGTGAGCTTTTACTTTTCCTTTCATTTTTTAAAAAAAGATGTGTGATGATCATGTAAACTTTAACTTCTTCTAAAAACACGGTTTTGTTTACGAATTTCGTAGGCCATCTGCGTTATAATTTCTTCCACTGTTAACTTTTTTAAAGTTTCAGAATCTATTTCGGTCTTTCTTGCTTTCTTTTTGTGTGTTTCTTAGATTTTATGCACATATTTTTAACTCAATAATTGTTTTTTACAAATAGGGAGTCAAAACGTTTAGCTTAACCCTAACTTTCTAAACTTTCTTCTTGTGTACGTTCGGTCGCGATTTCGTCAATCATTCTAACGCTGCTATTTTTCAAGTGCTAATAACCTTTCTTACAACTACGTTTCGTACAGCACTTTGTTTCTGTTGTATTACTTTGCTAAAAGTTAATTTAAAATTTTGTATGTTGTTTGAAAATGTGTTAGCATTAAAAAGATAAAGCATAACTCCATTTCAACAAACAGCATTTTCCGAATTTTCGTTTCTTTTCTCTATGAGTATTTAAATATCAGAGATTTAGAATCTTGTATCTCTTTGAATTGTGTTTGCTCTTGGGATTTATGTAACAATTTAAAATGTAGTGGGATGGTGATAAACCAAGTGACCCAATGCTGAAATTTGTGCAACTCGTTATATGTATCTTATCATTTACACTAGTGAGATGTGTACTGTCATTCGTTTCTTCCTGCAGTTATGCATTCAAATTAGTTAAAAGTTTTGGTTTTATACTTATTAGTTTTTATTTCATGTTTCTTCCTTACCCTTCTATAATATGCATTATTTTGACCATGGTTTTTAGGCCTTCTTTGATTGTTGGATTAAAATTTGAATAATATTTTTTTTAAATCCTGAAATTTATGCGTAAGTTAAATAAAAAAGTGGCAGAGATTTTAAATGCTGGATTATCGGGAAAGCACATACAAGTTTTTCAAACTGTCGGGGGGGGGGGGAGATTATTACAAATTTTTGCTGTTTGAAAGTCTGTTTTCATTATATGTACATATCACACTCCGAGAATGAAAGAGGCAGATCTTTAATGGTAATCTAATTAGAAAAGTGCCCCTTCCATTCTGAGTTCGATATGTGTACATCATACCTGTAAGTTTTCATTCAGGAAAATTTAGTGTTCATTTCAGCTCATTTATTTGAACTTCATGCTAAAAAACATTTACAAGAGTAACAGATTTTTTGTATTGACAATTTTAAGTTTTAGAAATACGTAATTAGACCTTATTTCATAAAAAAGATATAGTTGCATTATTCTATTTTTAGATATTAATTACCAAATTTATGTACCGTATATACTCGTGTATAGGTCGATCTCGCGTATAAGTTGACCCCCCTACTTTTTGAAGGAAACTCGGGAAAAATTGAAAACCCTCGTATAAGTCGAGACCACACTTTCTGAAACGATCGAGAACGTTTTGCCTCGATTTTTAAATATAAATGTTTTGAAAAGAAGGAAATTGAAATGCACTGAACATTCTTGCGTTAAAAACAGCACGATTGTTATTCTTTTTCATGAAAAGGTTTCATTTTTGCAATCTTGATTTTTGTAAAACGGGACCGATCCGGGAACGTTTTACCGCGATTTTTGGATATAAATGTTTTAAAAAGAAAGAAAATGAAATGCAGTGAGCATTCTTGTGTTGAAAATATCACGATTGTTATTCTTTTTCACAAAAAAGGTTTATTTTTGCGATCGCGGTTTTTGTAAAGGGTTCGATTTTACGATCGCGGTTTTCGATAGGGTTCGATTTTGCGGCTACAATTTTTGCTATTTGTTGCTTTTATTTTGCATTATTATCAACAAAATTTTGCGAAGTAACCGTATTGCTTTTCTGTTTCAAGAGGATAAACACCATCGATCGGAAAATTCGCGAATACGGCAATTCAAATACAAATGCGACGACCAGCAGCAGGCTCTAGGCTGGTCCTAGTCAAATTAAAGACCCCAATGAAGATCAATGGCCCTCTTGAAGCTATCTACTCCATTGCTCCTTACCGCCTCTTCCGGTAAACTGTTCCAAGTTCCCACTACCCTGCTAAAATAGTAATTTTTTCGAATTTCCAGATTAGCCTGAGATTTAAACAGCTTAAAACAATGACCCCTTGTCCTGCTTTCCGTGCAAAAATCTAACCCTGTAACATCATTCATTTTAATAAATTTAAGTAACTGAATCATGTCCCCTCTGGTTCTCTTTTGCTCAAGACTATACATATTAAGCGCCGTCGGTCGTTTATTGTAATTATTTATTCTTTATTTCACAATCAAACCATGCAAAAATACAGTAGAATGTATGAGTATTCACTTCTTTAGTGTTTGTTTAAAATAGTTGGACAGAATCGGAAAAATGTTCTTGTTTTTGAGTGTGTTTTTTCTAAAAGTTGTTCAAGAAAAATTTCCGGAAATTCTGCCCCGCGTATAAGTTGACCCCCTAACTTTCAACTTCATTTTTTGGACTAAACTTCTCGACTTACACGCGAGTATATACGGTAGTGTTAATAGGTTTTTTGAAATATTGCCTTTACGTGTTAGACAATAGGTTTGGGACAGCCAATCGATTGTGTTTTTGGTGCTTAGATAATTTCTAGAAAAAAAAATTGTTATCGCTCCAAATACAGTTAGGCCACAAATTATTAATGCTTTACTTGTATTAAGAGCGATAATTACTTTATTACACTTTATTATTTTTAAAATGCTTGGTCCGGACAGCCAATTAAGAGTTTACAGAAAATCGCCCATATGTATTTTTTTTCAAAGTTTAAATTTCAGAGAATTTTCCGTTCGCCAATATTTTAGCATTAATACAAACTTTAAGGGACCTTTATAACCTGTTGATCTTAATCATAGTTCGTCTCATTCGAAGAAAAATGCCTTACAAACCATGAGGCAGGTATCGGAAATGTAGTTCGTATCAGCAGTTATTCATTTTCAGCCCGTTCAAAATTTCAAGGGTCGACTATATTTGATGTACCTATAGTTTTCACTTATCGAGAAGCACTTTAGGCGAGTAGTTGGCCATGTACCGAGTGTCAGCCATGTTTTAACCAGTGCCATACTTATGAGTATCTAGTATACCAAGTATTCGGTACTGTGCTAGTCTTAAAATTATAATTAAAAAAAAGATTCATATGAAAATGTTTTTGTTTTAGTAATTAAAAGAACGAAAGACTGGCGAAAAGTACAGAGAAGAACATTTAAGAGGGACTAATTAAATTGATGTAGTTTCTCTTTTATGTTCCTTCTCTGTGATGTCTCTTCTGTTTAAATTTTGTATCCTACTCAAGCAAGTAAGGTAAGTATTCCTTATGATTCAATTATCATAAATAGCAAAATGCATGCTTTGTATAACACCAATCTATCAATATGCTGATTAATCTCATTTTCTAAACGCAAAAGTTTACTTAATTGTTCTTAAAAGCAATAACCAGAGAAAAGAAATGTTTTATTTAAATTTTTTTGACTATTTATTATACTTGGAAAAATCTTACAGCTGTTGTTCTAATAACATTGCTTATTTCTGCAATTATCTTGATTTGTTATAATACTTCAATGTTTTTATATAATTTCTAAATTTTTGTATTAAAATCTCAGTATTTTTCTTTTTAATTGTATCCATATTCGAAGTGTCATTTGTATTTTTATTTTTTTTAATTGCTTACAGTTTTCTTTCAGTTTTAACTCAAAGTAGGAATAACCAAGTTATTTGCTTTGTCCAACAGTTTCTGCCATGGAATGTTTCGTAACAATTAATTGTGGCTCTCTCTCTCTCTCATCAAACTATAAAATAATATTAAAATTTGAATGGAGATGTTTTGTCCTCATTACTTTGAAATAATGCGCAATTTTGTGTATGTGCATATTTTTTTTTTCCTGTTTGTCAATAAAAACATTTAATAGCAATTCTGCTGTCATTATTCCTTTTTTTACGGCATAGCATTTTGTTTTGAAAAGTAGAAGCTGCTGTGAACGTGCTAAAGCGTATGAAGGAAGGTCTTCATCAAAGGTAGGTCTGCATAGGAATGCCAAAATTTAATTAAATTTTAGTTTTCTTATATAAAATGCAACATCTAAGCTATACTTTATTTGAGAGATAAAAATGAATAAATATTTTCATACTTATGCCTAACGTAATTTTTCATATTCTAGATGTATAAATGACAATCAATATAAGAACTAAAATAGTTCACAGACAAAAACGTAACAAAAAATATCATACCCTTGTGGTGGGGGGGGGGGGTTCATTCCTTTATGCAAACTTTTTTGATGTGTGTACGTGTACGTACACATTTGTTGAAACATTGTTTTGTCAAGACCAATGAATTACTTTTTAAAATTGATGTAGTGAATTGCTATGCTTACCAAAACCAAAGTCTTGGATCAGTAACGAAAACTTGCAAACCATAAATTCATATACTATTGGCTTACACAATTGAATTTCAACCAAATTCTTCAGTATTCAAAAATCAAAATATATTGGTTTAAAAAAAAGTAAAACTGCCTAGTTTGGTTATATTGTGTTTTTCTTATGATATAGGACGAATAAAAAAGCTATCATAAGTTTCAGAAAGACGCTTAAATATTTGAAAAGGCTAACCAAGTACATTAATCGTAATTCTTTTGAGGATATAAACGAGTTTATAGGTTTAGAAAGTTAAACTCATGATATCAAATCAGTTACTTTAGAGGCATGAATGTTGTCACAATTTAATGCAGTGTTAATAACATTTATCCACCTAAATAGTTGTAAATATTCTGTTTTAATATTGAGCTCATTAATTTTTAAATGTTTTTATTGATACCAAAGAGTTATGATTTTTGTACCTATACATTTGTTTAAAATATTAAACAATAAAAAGACTACTAAATCCAGAAAACAGTAGGCAGAACTAATATTTGAATTAAAAACATATTCATTAAAAGAGCCTTTTTGAAATTATTTGGTAAAAATCAAAAACAGTATGCAATAAAAAAAATTTATTTATTAACAATGAATAAAACTCATTGTTTGATCATTATAGGGAAAACAAAAATCAGTTTGTAAATAACATTTATGAATGTCAATTAACTTGAATTACCACTGTTATTTCTATTTTTTGTGCTGTATATTTTAAAGCTGTAGACAAATTTGCAGGTTTTAAAAATCACAACTTTGTATATCAATGAATAAGTTATTTATAAATACCAACACTTTTACCAATAATTATCAGTAAAATGGCTGTTATAATTGCATTGAGGCTAAAATCAAGATATTTACAAATAACTTATTTATTATTGTACAAACTATTGTGAATTTTAAACCTGTAAATTTGCTTGCAGCTTTAAAATATATTTAAAACGCATTAAATCTAGAAAACATCGTTCTAAATATCTCCTATACATCTAAGAGATATAAAACTCACATCTATATCCAGTTATATTACATCTAAGAGATATTTGGATTTCTTATCTCATGGATATATATGAAATAACCATAGCACATCTATAAGCTATCCACAATATCCACTGGCTATCTCCAGCATATCTAGAACACGTCTTGATATTCGGAGGTCCGTGGTAGTTGAATTTCTTCAACCTTTTTACCTCTGGTGGATATTCATCTAGAGATTCGGATATCTCATAGATATACATGGCACTTGGCTAATCTCCAGTTCAAAAGCTAGTAGATATCTTATAGATAGCTTTTGGAGATAGCTGGTTGTCTGGGTTGCCAAACTTTAAGCAAGATAATAAGCAAGATTGTTGCCAAACTTTACGACGTCAAATACGAAGAGTAACTGCATCGCGGTGTTACCGAAAATGTCAGAAAGGAACTATTAAAAATTTAGTGATGGCGGCATTAAATACATGTTTTAAACATGCAATAAAATACTCTTAAGACTGCAAACAACTACTGTTCCTTCACAGAGCGTTTTCTTTTTTCTTTGATTAGGAGAAAGTAGTGTTTCACTGGCTGGGAGGTTTGGTAAATTTTCCGATTCTTGTCAAACTTTACGTCACCAAATACGAAGAGTAACTGAATAGCCATCACTAAATTTTTAACAATAATAGTTCCATTCTGACATTTTCGGTAACACCGAATTTCGAGGAAGTCAACTGAATAAATTTAAATTCACTCCAACCCTCTGAAGTAAAAGTATTATATCCCTTAGTTAAAATACGCTCCACAACCTTTTAAATTCCACTTAAAGTCATGTTAAAGTTTAAATCAATTCGCCAAATAAATATAAACGACAGAAAGTTAAGTAAATAACAGGAGATATTAATTAATCGAATTGAATAAATTTTTAAGGCTTAAATATATACTCTAATTTAAACCACAAAGTAACTTCAGGGACAAAAGACCAGCTGATCTGGAAAATGGACCTCAGTATTGCGTACATAGTTAATCCTTGAAAATTGATTAGATTTGATTAATTAATATCTCCTGTTATAATTAACGGAAAGAAACGTGCTAAAACTTTTCTTTTTCAGAAAAAAAAACCTACCCAGCGATGTATAATGTTTTGGGGTGGGGGAAGTTTTCCCCCTCAATTATGCCGGATACACCAAAAATAAGACTAATTAATTAATTTAAAAATAACTAATTCGAAATTTAAAATTTGGTCTTTGAGATGCATTTTACTGGGATACGTTCGAAATTTTGAGCCAAGTTTCAGGTCTGTAGCTGCTGTGGGGGCTTCTGGCCAGCGGTTACAAAAGTACAAACAAACAAATACCGTCATCTTTATATATAGAGATAGACATAATGAAATAGCTTACACAGCGCCTCATTCGGGAGAAATGTGCTGATGTGTGCATTAACATCCCATGTTTCCAGTGTAAAACATTAAGCTTTTGAATAGCTTATTTAGACATCAACAAGGCAATATTTTTTCCATTATGGGTGGCTATAGGAGACGGATTGCTTGTATCATTGAGCAATATAATTTCATCGCCAAGAGTTCGTTTTAATGAAGAGTTCAATTTTATTTTTTCATTTGGATTTTTCTATTTAAATTTTTTTTTTCTGTTTTTAGCTTTTTTGGTCGGTAGAGCTCGGCGCCTTTTAGACTCTGGCGCCCCCGTGCGCCGCACGGCTTTGCACATTGGCACGGCGCGGCCCTGCCTGTTACTCTTGCAAATGTGTTTTGAAACGAAGTTAAACGGTATCAGTATGAAACTGCCGAAATTGCTGAGAAAAGTGATGAAACTTCACTTTTTTTAACTTCAGAACCACATTTGTGATAAAAGTATGCATATTGGTCACTGCGAAAAACAGTACTCTGGCAGGTGATTTTATTAATGTTCGTTTGTTCGATTATGAAGAATATTATTTCTTACTACCATGATTTGTGTCTAAATTGGTAGTTTCGTAACTAATTATGTTTCAATTATTTTGCAAATATTACGCAGCTAAGCGAAAATACAGTCCCCTATTGACAGACATTTGCTTAGCAATGCGGCAGGGGCTTGTCCCCTGTCTTAATTCGTCAGAAAAAAAAAAACACAAATTTGAACTGACCCTCTATTAAGCCAAAGTAATATATTCATTTCCAGAGCAATAGTATTATAATTGAAGGGGCAAGCGGATAAAGGTGACATGTGACAATTTTTGAAACGTACTTTTTACCATGATAAAGGTGATAAGTTCATCAGTATCATGTCACCTTAGTCACGTAAATGGCTGGTAACTAAGAATATGACCCCGTTTTACCCGTTGAGAAAAAAAACCATTGAAAAATAATACAACATACTTTTTGAAAGATTTTTCTAGAAATTCAAAAAATTGTTACATATCGTTTTTATCCATTTGCCCCTTCAATTATACGAACATGTCAAAAAAATATGCTCGGACAGCTTCTGTACATTAAGTTACAAGTTTACAGAGAATCGCCCATACGTTAATTAATTGGCTAAACATCTTATTTGCGATGTAAATGGTGTACGCATGTTTTAAAATTACTAAGAACTTCTTTCCCATTATTTCTGACATTGTGTCATTTCCTTGCACTGGAGAACTGGTTCACTCTGTCTCTAAAACACGTTCATTAAATTTTCGGTTCTATATTGCTTTGTTAAAGAGGACAATTACCAATCCAATACTTTACTTCGTTTTCAACGAAAAATCTACAAGAAAGGGACAATTTCGGCCACTTTTTCAAAAATTGGATCTTGCTACTAAAACATATTCCAGAGCAAATGCCTTACAATTTGTAAACGAAGCTTTTTAAACTCAAAAAGATTTTCTACTTGAATACAAGAAAAAATGCAGCCCTAGAAGTCAAATAGTGGAGTATAAGTAAATGTTTAATGAAGTCGACTGCTTTTCTTTGATCCGAGATTTCTTCGGTGCACTCATTACTTATTAAACCTAAAGAAGCAGTAGTTTTTCGAACGAGATAACTATTTAAGAAAGCCAGTCGCCTTGGTAACCGCTCCCGTTGTTTACTTTTGCTAAAATAATTTAAAATGTGTGACGTTCAGCTCCTATTGTGTGTTTTGATTTATTACAACAAGAGACGAGTTTTATGATTAAAACCTCCCCACTTCACTTATTGAGAAATACAGGCAAATAGTTACTTGACGTCATGTGAAGGAATGGTACTATACTGTCTGTCTATGAAAACCGCGCCAAGCATTCGCGAACAGTCCCACTTAAAAAAGGGTAGATGGGTTGTGGGTAATAACTCTCAGAGGTTTCAATTTAAAACTTGCATTTGCTGTATCCTTTTGACATATTCAACTAAACTATCTATTTGAAATTAGCATCGTTCCACGTTGTTTTATACGGCTCAAAATGCCTTTTATTATTCTTCCCTTATTGTTAGCTTACCTAACACCCCTATTTTGGTAAAATCAGAGAAGACTTGGTGCATGCGTAAATGCGAGGAAACTTTTTCTAAGAAGATCAGACAGTGTGTGTGTGTGTGTGTGTGTGAGAGAGAGAGAGAGTGCGTGTGTGTTGAAGGCCGGGGGGGGGGTCTTTTGTTCTGAGTATAGGAATGATGCACAAAAGTTTCTTTTTGAGAGTTCTTTTTGTATGAGTAAATAAACACACATTCATTTGCGCAAAAATTAATTTTATAAAATACTACAGAAGTAGATATCCTCTTAAAAAATAACTGTGCCTTCAAAGTAAATACATGCAATACGAATATCAAAAGCATATGACATAGCATTGTGTATGATTACAAAATATGAATTTTCAATTAATTACACCAAAAAAGCGAACGGAAATTCGAGACTATGTTATTTTATTATGTGATTTTATTTTTACACATTAATGTTAATATATTTGAGAAGGAGTTAATGTTTACCCCCCCCCCACCCCTAATAGTATTTTCATTCATTAAAAAACGCACGGTTACTTATGAATTAATTTTACTATGATGATGGAATTGTTTCGATGTAAGTATAGCTACAAACAATAATTCCTGACTTAGTCTGAACGAAATAGCTTTTGAGTGGTAACGTAAATTTTAAACTCAGTACATGGGATTAAATTACTTTAAGGCAAAACTCACCCTGAATTGGGCAAAATCATTGCACATTCAAATTAAATTTATATGCATGGATTTCTTCAAGTGCGTTACGTTATAAATAACTAGAATAGAATCACTCTGAATATGATGCAGCAATTCAAGTAATGATATAATTTAAAATCAATTTATGTCATACAAAAAAAAATTCTTTCAAAAGAAAATGAAATATTAAACAACAAAGCGAGAATTAATGGAGGAATATTAAGAATTAAGTTCACAAAATCTTAAGCTTTTAGCGTGGCATTGAAGTACAAAAAATTGGTCATCAAAGACGTTTAAAGGTTTATAAACGACGGGACGTCTCGTTGTAATTTCGTTTACAGTTCTGTGGTCAGCTTTTGCTTTAACTGCTGTAAAACTAATCTAAAAGTTCTTGGAAGACAAAGTAATGACACAGCATTTTACTTTGGTCGAACATTTCAATAAAAGATGTTGAACAATAGTTGGTTGGTTGGTTGCTTCAGGTTTTTTGGCACAAGAGCCTTCGTAGGCTATGCTGCGCCAAACAATGTGTTGAACAATAAAAAAGCCCATTTTCATCCCTAGCACAAGTATTACCCCCCCCCTCCCATCAAAGGAAAAAAAATCTAAATTTTTTAGGTAACATCAAATTTCTACAATTTTTAGAAACAAATCGTTTTTAGTTTATAGGTGTAACGAAGGTTTTAATGGAAAGAAATGTATTAGAAATGCCTTTCACGTAAAACTTTTACCAGACACATAAAATATGCATCCGTCCCTTTTTAGCTATATAGTGATATATTTTCGTCGAAATTTGATCGATTAAATACAATTTAGATACAACCTTTCATAATTTAAAAAAAAACCTATCAAATCCACTTTGAGTGTCACAGCCTAAATAGATGTAATGTGGGAAGACCACCCTTCCCGCTTCCCATAGCGAAGATACTGACATTATCAAAATACAAAACTAGATATCAATCGTATTTCAGTACATAAATATGCTCTCATTTGAACTATGATTTGTTTTTTTTTTTTCTTTTTTTGTAACGTAAATAGTGAGTTGTTTATGAATCCACTTCTATATTTTATGTTAACTCCACAATATTTTGAAAGTTAAAATAGAAAATTTTGCTACGATTATTTTTGTATTAATTATTTAGGTACATCTAATTGAAACAGTACCGTAAATGTACATTTATTTCCATATCCAGCCATATATGTAAACACTGCGAAACATTTGAATGCACAAGTTCAATTTTTCTGAGGTGTTAGACACTCTTCACCAGCTATGGGTTAGCTATTTCACAAAACTTCACATCATTATTTTAACAAACTTAAAACAATGTAAAACTAAAAATATTAACAGTATTTTTGTTTTTGTTTTTTTCGAAAAAATAAAAAAAAAAAAAAACGAAATTTATTTTTGTAAATCAAGTACATTTTTTCTACATATATTTGACACGAGGATAAACTACGAAATTTTCATATTTTTAACTCATTGTCAACATGTACGTTGATAAAAGGAAAGTCACTAACACAGCATGTGCCATACCAATACTGTTGTTTCTTAAATGCTTTAAAATACTTTTTATCATAAAAAACTCATTTGTCTATTCATTTTTTTTGAAAACTTATTATGGCTTGTATACAACATCGATGATTTTTTTTCCGCTTCGTTTGTGTGTACGATGAACTGCTTATTAGATTTTTCTATTACTGGTCAGATAGAATGCAAAAAATTTTATCTATTGCCATTTATTTCGTTGATATAAATATTAACTCATTGTCATTTCGATTAAACTATAAAAACTGGAGTAAAAGTTACAAATGTGTTTACTGGGGTCAGCAGATCAACAGAAGGATTTTTCTTAGTACCCATATTGGCAAGTCAAAGCCTAATTTACATAAAGGAAATACTTTGTCAATAAGGAATATATAAAAATGAAAAGATAATGGAGAATTTGAAAGATATATATGCAATTAATGTTTTGGAAATCAGCCTTTACTTTTAGCACCACCATTCCATATCTTACATTTATCCATTGATACTAATGAAAATTTCATATTAACAAACAAGAAAGTCTTGAGTTTGCGGAAAATTATATATCTCACAGTATTTTGAAACAAAGGGATCGTTTTAGTGCAAAATTATGATTAATTTTAATGAAAATTTTGAACTTGAATAAGTATTATTTTTAAAAATATAGATTACAACATTACAAAGTACTTTGAAACATTTAATACTTACACAAGTACTGTTTAACTTGTCAATAACCCAGTCATAAAGCAGGACAGGTATTTTTTAAACGTTTTCAACCATGACACACCAAAATGATAAGGAAGCGATGTTTCCCTTTGATGTAAACAATACAATAATGAAAGTTACTACAATTGAAAGCTAAAGAAATAACACTCACTTCTATTCTATTCTATTCTATTCTAGAAGTCAATAAACTTCGACACACATGAGGACTGCGTACTATGCGCCTTGCCTCCACTGATAGTACAATACAGATTTTTTATTGAAGGAAAGAATTTACAGCACAGAGAAGGAAGTTACACCCAGGGCAAAGGCGGGAATCGAACCCGCGCCTATAACACTCACTTTTAACCCAGAATGTTCAAAATGTGAGACAAGAAGTTTTACTTGGAAAGAATAGTTGAATACCGTCTGAATCGGTGAAAAACATCAATAGAAGGTAGCGCTAAAAAAGTTACGTCAAGTTACAGTTACATCAGGGCGACACTAAGTTATATTTTTACGCAAGTGGTGGAGTGAAAATGCTATTCTCAGTAGTGGAACATCTTAATACTATTATAAATGCGAAAGTTTGGATGTTTGGATGTTTGTTCCTCTTTCACGCAAAAACTACTGAACGGATTTTAATGAAACTTTTACCATAATGTGGCTTATGCATCAGAATAACATATAGGCTATAATTTATAACGATATTCGAAAAAGTTCGATTGGTAGCGCTTTTTCATTCCAATTTAAGGTACATTTTTCGCATAAATCCGCGAAGGCTTCTAGAAAACTAATTCAGTATTTAGTGCCATCATCTCAACTCTCTGTCGATAGGTAGAATTGCGTGTATCATTTCCGCTTTTCGCATTAAATGTTCAATCCTTTTCTCAAGTTAAATCAAAAAGTAATTTTTTTTCCAGCTTCATGGGTAATATAAAGGCTTTTACATAGACATTGGAAACGAATGCGCGCCAGCAGGCAAACGAGCTTTTACTATGGTTTGTATTTTAAAACATTTTGTAGTCTCAGTTGTAAGTAGAATATTTATCATTAAGACAATGTGTTTTCTATTGTGCTTTGAAACGTGCAAATATTATTTTGTAGAATAAATTGTACTCCTTTATTAGTAGATTGTTCACTGCATCAATTATTTTCTTGAGTTTTGTAAATATGTGTTTTAGAGTATCGGTAACGTAATCGCTTGAAGAGATTGGCAACTGGATTAGGTTCATTATTTTCCAATTTGATGAAGCTTTAAATACAACTTAACGGTATTTCTTAAATATTTTTGCGTTGATTGGTCACTTTCTCTGGGTACTTACAATAGTTTAGTTTCTTAGTATCCGACTGAACTGAAATTTTGCCAAATTTGCTGCAAAATTTCAATAACTGAGATTCTCCTCGATTTTTTCAACTGACGCCAGTTTTTGTGCCAAAGACTACGTAATAATACTTTACTTTTTACACGATATAACCAAAATAAAACAATTATTATCTGATATTTATCGACTGGCGGCAAAATCTCAATCATCGATATAATACTCCCACATTTGAAAAGTTGGAGTATTATATCGATGATTGAGATTTTGCCGCAGTCGATAAATATCAGATAATAATTGTTTTATTTTGGTTATGTCGTGTAAAACGTAAAGTATTATTACGTATTTTTTTCTTTTGTTTTCCCATTCCGTATGTATCCATTAAAAACCTTTTTAAAATTATGTCAAAAAGTAAAGTAATCCACATGCTAAATTAATAAAACCCTTAAACAAGACTAAAATTACCATTAATTTGCATTTTTGCATAAATAATTACTAAATGTTCCCTATTAATTTCGAAATCATTTAGGATAAAAACTTTTAACGTCATTTTATGGTCAGCAATAGTATCTCAACATTTGATTTCCATTTCTCTGTGACAAAAATTAGTGACATAATAATACTTAATGTATTTTCATAAAAGTAAGGAGGGGAGCAAAATTATCCTAGGTATCCCAAAACAGTTACGCAAAAATTTGGCGACATTTTAAAAATTGTCAAAGCGGTGTGTTTTGAGTTCTTTCAGTTCAGGGAAAAAAAAACAAAGGTGAGTATATGTATAAATTGTTTCTCAATATTACTGACCCAGGCAACGCCGGGTATTTTTGCTAGTTATTAATACTTCTTACTTTAACAGAATTTTTTTGAACTTTAACTATGCACTATTAATTAAGATTACAAAAACATATCAATCAACGCAATATTAAAAATTGTTTTATTTTTATCTCAGTAGTTAAGAATAACTTTGTCGAAAAAAATACTATTAATGTAAAACTGAGTTAATTGGAACAAACCTTTCTAATTATGCACAGTAATTCTCTATAAGTTTATGTTAGGGTATGTGTTTCCAATCTCTTTTTTTTTTTTTTTTTGAAACAAAATCTTATTAAATATTTGGAACTAGCATTTGGAAGGGAAATTAGAATCAAAATGAAGTTAACTGGCACTTTTATCTTTTTCTTTTAAGTTGATACAAGAACTAGAAAATTGACGCAAATATGAAAAATCTGCTGCAGCGAAGTAAAAATTATCAATTTCTCTGACTGCAGAAATATATTGTGACCCTCAGAATGATATTTATCTTACACATTTGAGAACTGCTTGAAGAGAAAATCCATCCTAGGGAACAAATTTCTCTTGGAACTTACATCTGAAGAAAGGCACAGAATCTTTTTTTTTTTTTTTTTTTTGTCGTGTGCCAGCCAGGCTAGCAATTTGGGGTGCGCTGCTTCACTTTTCCAATTGTACCGTTATTTGGTGTGAAGTCCGACTTCCACAGTACACGCATGCCACAGGGACCCGTTTATAGGGTAGGCAACCTTTCACAACAATACATTCACACAAAGAGAGGACAAGGACGGGAGAGAGAAAGCACATCCATGCCCAGGCCGGGATTCGAACCCGGGACCACACCATCCGTAGCAGACTGCTCTGAACACTAGACAAGGTGGCCGGCTACAGAATCTAATTAACGTGCTTTTAATTTACGCGTACAAAAAGGGTCTTAATCGTCTGCCATTGATATTTTGATAGACGTAAGCTCGGTATGAATACATTACTTTATAAATGCAGCTGTATAAAACTGAGGAAACACACGATGAGAAAACTGTTGTTTCCCAACTACACTTTTTCATGTAGGTTAATAAACAAAATTTGCTCTTGAGACTTAATGCAATAATATCAATTTTATTGAATGGACTCATATTAAAGGGCGGATCCAGCTTCTGGTTCAGGTTGGGGTCATTTTTGGAAAGGAAAAGGCAAAAGTGCAATTTTTGTACGAATGTATTTGGCGATTCAAACAATTATTTTTTTTTTTCATAAGCCATCAGCTTCAACAAACATGAGGACTGCGTACTATGTGCTTTGCCTCCTGACAAACACAGGACAGATTTAAGGGGCAGAGAGGATGAAATAACATCCATGGGCAAGGCGAGGGGGGATTCAAACCGGCGTCCACTTGCTTACTAGGAGAGTGGTCTACCTCTAGGCCCACGTGGCCCCGCGCCTGCTCATATTATAACTATCGACTAGTGTTTGTTCGAGGTCTGAAATGACATATTCTTCAGGTGTTAGATAAACCCTCGAAAGATGGTACAACTTTCTGCCCAAGCGCAAAACTCTAATGCGTCAGTGAAATTCTGTAGCTTGAATAGTGTGAAAAATAATATGAAGAAGTAAAATGCAGCCACCCTAATTACGGGAGTTCTTGCTGCAAAATATTGCTAGGAGACAAAATAAAGCCGCTAAAAACTTTCGATTATGTAATGAATTGTTCGCTTAAGTTTTAACAAAGCACTCATTACGACGTAAAGAATAAAAGATAGTTGAAAGGAACTGTAGTCTAATTATTTTCAGAATCCAGAATGTGTGCAATCTCCAATCTGTCATCTTAAATAATGATGGAATAGAATTCAATTCATAACTTACAAAGCATGATTTTTAAGTGAAATACTTTTTTGCATTTTTCATCACTTATAAACTATTACATAGCATTTTCCAAAACTTCTTCCTTTAAGTTTTGGTACCAAAAGATTGTCAAATCTGTTTTCAAAACTTAAATACTGTCTGATCTTCTTAGGTAAAACCTTCCGCGCATTTACTCATGCGTCAGGTCTCTTTTCGTATCCTACCAAAATATTGGTATTAGGTAAGATAACAATAAGTGGAAATATAACAAAAAGCCTTTTGAGCCGTATCAAACAACGTG